>BHFT01059418.1:0-55632 GCA_004320025.1 Laticauda laticaudata
CTTTAAAAGCACTACAATGACGTGGGATAATACCCGAAGGAAGCTAAACAGCACACATGTAAGTACCCGCGAAAACTAAAAAAAACAAATATATATATATATATATATATGCTGTTTAAAATGAAAACATGGATTAATGGTAGTTTAACAGGATGAAGAGTGGGAAATAGTAACACTCATGGCCTGAGCCAAAATGTTATTTGTTATCTGAACAGAAGAGCATGAAGTAAATGTTTGACTCATAACAGCTCTTGATTTATGATCAAATTCAGGACAATTCTGGAACTGCTTTCTGGTTAAGGGCTGGGTGGGTTATTTTATTAAAATCTCAACAGCCTGAAGTTTTGACAATGAGCAGATTTAAGATGACAAAGTGCAGGAAATTCAACAGCATTGTGTTGACAAGCAGATCACATGAGTTAAGACAGAAGAAAATGGTGTCCGTAGGGAAACCTCCAAAGTTTACTTTCTCACATAATTTGTCTATATTAGAGCATAAGACTCTAATTTTTGACAGTTTGATGGGAGTGGGGAGTCAATGAAAAGACCGGTGTCATAGAAAAAAAAATATTTTCCTTATAACACTTTACATCTATGTGAAAAATAATTCCAAGCCAGGTGTGACAAGTTTGGTCAGAAATCACAGATTTACACTTTTTTGCCAGTCCAAAGTCACGTTTATTAAAATGATTTCTTAGACTGCAGGTGCAAAAGAAAATAAAAAAGAAAAGCTGTTAACTGCCACTTCGGTAGCATGTAAAGATTATGTATTTCAAAGCTCGTAATTTGCAGCAATTCCATAGTATTAGGTAAATGTTTATAATAAAAGTCACAGGGGTTTGATGGATTGGGGCCCTAAAAACAGGATGACAAGATAAAGTCTAGTTAGGCAAGGAAGAAGTAGATTCTGCAATATTTCTGTCCCATATGAACCTGTTCCAATGGCCCACAAAGAGATTATATAAATTAACTTTTCATTTTCAAGGAAAGCAAAGGGAAGATCTGACAGGCAAACCTTTCAATCTGACGTGCTAAAAGAGGAGGAGGGGGAGAACAACAATAATAACAATAATAACAACAATAATAACAACATGAAGAGAAATAGGAAACAAAAAAAATATATATGCTTTGTTGTGGCAACCAGATTTAGACTAAAAGTCAAAAGAAAAACAGTGTATCATGGGCTTATTTCTACTCTGTATGTTAATTTTGCTGATTTAAAAAAAATCAGGAAGGGAACCATGTGTCTCTCTGACCATCTTTCTCTCTCTGAATCTCTCTCTGTGTTTGGGGGGGGGAGGGAGGGAGAGGGGCTGGGTTCCAAAATTCCTTGTTACTNTGGGGGGGGGGAGGAAGGGAGGGAGAGGGGCTGGGTTCCAAAATTCCTTGTTACTACAGAATTCATAGCAAATCTTCTGAATCTACAACTTGGAGGAGAACTGACATAAATCTTTCTGTTTTTTACAAGCCCTCTTCATTTTCTTCTCTTTCTTATTTGGTTTCAGCCTTAAGCCATGTTTAGACAGAGGTTTGTTTTTTAAAAGCTTAATATATTTCACTAATAATAGCAACAGACCTAATTTTACTCAGTGATTTTCCCTTTCTTTTCTTCCCCTTCTTCGAATAGGTCACTTAAAAGCTTTGGGGATGGGAAGGAGGGGGAACTGGCTCCTCAGTCAAAAAATGTTCCCAGAGCAGTTTATAGGTCGATTAAAAGAAGAAGAAGAACCAAGCAGCAAACAAAAAATACTTTTGCTTTCAAACTAGTCATCTAAAAGAAGGAATACAAACATGAGTAAACAGAAAATAAATGATAAGATAAAACTACTGGTCCTCACAGTTAAGAGTATAACCAGCTGATTTTGACAATGGTCAGTCACTGTGAGGTAGAGGTTAAGGTGGTTGGACTAAAAATGGAGAAATCCAGATTTAATTCCATTCAATGGGCAACTAAGGCCAGACAACAGCTTTCAGTCCAAGCTATCATATAGGAATTCCAAAAAAATATTATTTATTTATTTACTCAATTTCCACAGCCTCCAAACTCAACCAAGTGACTCTGGATGGCCTACAATTCTAAAATTATACAGGTAGTCCTCAACTTACAATTTACATTCATTCAGTGACTGAAGTTACAATGGCAGTGAAAAAAATGACTTATGTTTTTCATACTTATGACAGTTGCAGCATTCCCCATGGTCACATGATCAAAATTCAGACACTTGGCAACTGGCTGTTATTTATGATGTCCCAGGATCATGTCATCCCCGATCCCCTTTTGTGATCTTCTGACAAGCAAATTTAATGGGGAAGTCAGATTCATTTAACAACCAGGTTATTGGACTGGACGAGTTGGAAGGGACCTTGGAGGTCTTCTAGCCCAACCACCTGATTAGGCAGGAAACCCATTTCAGACAAATGTGTCAGCTTTGGAAGCCATATTCCATGCTGCCACATCGCCTGAGAAAGTGGGAGGGTGGTGATTTCAATTAAGTAGCTCTAAGTAGACAAAATAAAATTCTTTTGTTAGTTCAAGGTTATTTAGTATGGTGCAGGATGAAATAAGGATCTTATTTTTGGACAGATCATGATTGGGCCATGTGATGTGATGACGGCCAAAAGGGGATGGATTTGTAGTTTGGAAAATTGTGGAAAACCCGAAAACTTTTAGATTCGGGATTCCACGGATGTGCCAGGTGCTATTTTAATAAAGGTACTTTTGAGATATGTTTGTCTCAGAATTACTGATTGGAATGGAGGTTTGCTGGAAAGCTGACAAAAAGGTTATTCAACATCTTTTTAAAAACTTCTAGGGTTAGAACTTCACACAACTTCTGGAGGCAAGTTGTTCCATTGATTAGTTGTTCTAACTGTCAGGAAATTCCTCCTTAGTTCTAGGTTGCTTCTCTCCTTCATTAGTTTCCACCCATTGCTTCTTGTCCTGCCGTGGAATGGTTTCATTCCCTCTTCTTTGTGGCAGCTACTAACTTAACAACTGCAATGATTCACTTAATAAATGTGTCAGGGAAGATCATAAACTGTGGCAAAATTCATTTAACAAATGTCTCACTTAGGAAGAAAAATTGTGATGTTTTGTATTGTTGTAAATAAATTGTAAATGGACATTAAAACAATAAAAAGCATCCAAAATAATAAATAAGCATAAACAAGAGTTGTGATGATTAAATGTTTATGCTTGTGAATTCCTGGAGGAAGAACAGCTAAGTGATCATATCAATAAAAAGTTAAAACAACAACAAACAAATCTGAAAGTCCAGGTAAGAGCTATATACGGGAGGGTCCATCACCTACGATTTCAAACAAGAAGAACGTCTACTGCTATGTAACAAAAGCAAAAGCAAATCCTTGAAGCTCTCTGAAATTGTTTGCTTTCTTGCAAATGTCATTTATTGGAGCACTGATGACGTTACCTAGTTGGGTAATGAAATGTCTGTAACAAAGCCCCCAAGCTCAGAGACCACCGAGGACCTCCTCATTTCAACTCTGAGCTACAAATATTTTTCTTTAAAAAGGAAATCCAGAATCCAATCCATCAGCATGTAAATGTAGACTCAATTATCCAGGACAAAAGCATGTAAAAAGGGTAAACCATGGCAACTGGATCAAGGTGTTTTGTTACTCATCCAAGTAACTTCTTCAGTCAAAATGAAAATGTTTGGCTTGGTATAGAGTCAGAGATTTGTTAGAATGAACTAACTCTTGCTGAGGTTTCTCTCCAAAATGAAGCGCAATATGTAAATGTTGGCTCAATCATCCAGGCCAAAAGCAAGTAAAAAGCTTAAATCATGGCAACTGGAACAAACCTGCGTCCATCACTGGTTTTTCATGACAAAGGTGGAACCCGTCAAGCTACGATATGCAGAGGAAATTCATTTTCTAAATAACATTTACAATATGTTGGCTTTTCATTTTCTCATGCAAACTCAATGCGCAGCAAGAAAATTATTTCCCACCCCTTTAAACATATCCTAGCTTTGAAACCTAATGGGGTAAACCATGTCATATGATAGAGAAAGGAAGCTGAGTGGAAGACTTTCTCAGCCTCTTTCCCAAAAAAGCAATTCCGCATCGCCCCATTCAATCCAAGTCTTTTTATAGATCTCCCAGACGTATAAACTTAATTTCCAGCTCATCGGGGTAAAGGAGAATCGCTTTCTGAAGCAGAGCAGAGGGTTTATCGTTAGCAACATTTGTGACTTTAAAAAACTGTCTTTCTGAAGAGGAAAATAAACATTTATGTAAAAGGAAGGCTGAGTGAGCTCAATTGATGGGAAGCGCCGTAGTTCAACGGCTAAGCAAATGCTTGACACACAGGAAGTCCCATCACTTCCAGAAAGCATTGAGAAAGAGTGAACATCTCCCCCACTTTACCATTAAATCCATAAATCCCTAAAAATACAAACAGGAAGAGAAGCAGGGTGTTGTTTAGGAAGTGAATTATTTACTTTACAATTTTTGATCTGGAAGATGTGTCCTGCTTATGGATTTCTTGCAGGCACTGAGGAGACCAATGTTGAAAATTGGATGTGAACTTCAAATGCCTTTTGAATTAATCCACCAAGTGTTAACATTAATTATGTCACCTGAGTTGTATTCTTCCAAGAATTTTATACCACACAATGTACAGGTATGAATAGTTCACTTACAACCTGTTCCATTAGGAACCACTACAAGTTACAATGACATTGAAAGAAGTGATTTATGACCGGTCCTCATACCTATGATTGTTGCAGCATTTCTGCACCCCCACCCCATGGTCACATGATCAAAGTTAAGGAACTTGGCAAACTGCAGGTATTTACCATGGTTGCGAGATCCCAGGGTCATAGGATCACCATTTGCCATCTTCCCAGCCAATGTCCAAGAAGCAAAGTCAAAGGAAGGAAGCTGGGTTCGCTTAATGACTGTGTGATTTATTTAACCACTGTAGTGATTTGGATTAACAACAGCAGTGAAAAAGATTGTAAAAACAAGTGTAATTCACTTAAGAACCTCCTTGCTTAGGAATGGAAATTTTGGTTCCAGCTATGGTTGTAAGTCTAGGGATGGGAAGGTCAGCCTCAATGTTTGGAACTACTTGCAAAAAAATTGAGGTGGTTTCTAATAAACAACTTGCCTGTTTTGATCCCAACTTTAAAAAAAAACACATCTATTTATTTATTTATTGTTTGTTTGTTTGTTTGCCATCTATCTCACCACAAGCCAACACTGACTGATGGAATATTGTGGATTTGTTGGACAAGATTCCTTTAAGGCAGTTGTTGGAGCCTAAGGGTGACATTTCCTCCAATAATGACCCAGTTTTACTACCATTGAACACCTTACAGCAAGGGTGGCAAACTGGATTTCTTCAAGGGCTGGATCAGCATTTTAGTGGGCTGGCAGGAGTGGGAGGAGGGGAGCGGGGGAGATGGTAGGGATTCAAATTTCTTAACAACCAGTTCTGTGGGCATGGCCTAATTTGTGGGTGTGGCTTACTGGTCATGTGACTGGCTGGGTGTGGCTTGCTGGCTGGGACTGGTTTGTTGGTTATGTGACTGGCTGAGAGTGGCTTGGTGGTCACATGATTGGGTGGGTCAAAAGATACTTTCACAATGGTCTTGGTGCGGGGTTGGACTAGATGACCACTGAGGTCCCTTCCAGCCCTGGATTGCTGTGCTGTTTGAAAGCATGCTCTGAAGCTACGTTTAGTGCCAGAGTTTGTGATCCTTCCTTCCTCTCCTTTTTCTTTCCCTCCCTCCCTCCCTCCCTCTATCCATCTGTCCATCCATCCATCCATATCTCATTCACATTCCTTTCCTTTCTATCCCTTTATTTCTTTCTCCCATCCCTCCCTCTTTCTTTTTCTTCCTTTTAAGAGAAAGAAAGAAAGAAAGAAAGAAAGAAAGAAAGAAAGAAAGAAAGAAAGAAAGAAAGAAAGAAAGAAAGAAAGAAAGAAAGAAAGAAAGAAAGAAAGAAAGCATCTCTATGCTATTCATGGTATATTTTCAGCTGGAACCTCTTTCTACTTAAACCAGGGGTCTCCAAACTTGGCAACTTTAAGATTTGTGAACTTCAATTCCCAGAATTCTCCAGCCAGCTCTACTGATTGATGAAATATTGTGGATTTGTTGGACAATATTTCATCAATTAGCCAGCTCTGCTGGATGGAGAATTCTGGGAGTTGAAGTCCACAAGTCTTAAAGTTGCCAAGTTTGGGGACCCCTGCAATAAGGGGAGCCTCCTTCCTGGGGATACTGTCCTATTGATAGCTTGTGGTGTGGCAGGGACTTCCCTGACCCCTTTCTGCAGCACCCTGCTGGCCAAAATGGGATGTGGGAGGCTGTGTGTGGACCACCCTGCACCCTATTGTTGTGCTGGACAGCCTCCAGCTACAACTTTGCTGGCAAAAACGGGGTGCATAGGGCAGCACGCGCCCCCACCCCGCACCTTATTTTCAGCCTCCATGGCCTCCTGCAGCATTCTCCCAGCTGAAAACGGGCCGTGTGGAGGCCCCACGAGCTCCCCTCACAGCCCATTTTCAGCCTCCCTAGCCTCCAGCAGCCCTCTCCGAGCGACCCATTTTTGGCCTGTATTTCCAGAAAGCCTTCATAAACAATCCAAATAGACCAAACATGGACAGTTATGTTACCAGTCGACAATTAGTTTAAAAAACAAAAAACACTTGTTCTTGGTGTAGATTCATTGTATATGTGATACAAAATCCATACAACCACTAGATGGCAGCAAAGCATCAAGATCTTCTGTACTCTTTGTTGCCATCTGGCTGTTTTGTTCAAATCTGCAGCCCTGTTCACACAGAACCTAAACAAATGGCACCAGGGGAAAAAAGAAGAAAAACAAGGATGAGACTCAGATGGCTATACTTCCATAAAAAGGGAAGTTCAAAAGTTTCATGTCAAAACTAGAAGCAGAAAGAAGCCAAGAGAGCAAAAAGCTTCGCAAAAACACACCTTTTTCACGGTCTATGCACCAACAGAGAGAGAGAGAGGCCAGCTAGTACCAGGTCAGCTGCAAGCAAAGGAGTTTAAATAATATAAAAGGTAATGAATTATTCACAGGATTTGGAAACAAGCAACATTCAAGGATGGAGAGGTGATGCTACATGCGGCTTTCTTTACGAGAAATGGATCCAGAGCTTCGCCACCATATTTATCTTTAAGGAGAGAGAACAATAGATCAAATTACACTCTGATTTGAACCTGGCTTGAATACAGAGGTCTGTGTGTACCAAGGGCCTTCAAACTTGGCAAGTTTAGGCCTTGTGGATTTCAATTCCCAGAATTCCTGAGCATTGTACTGACCTCCTCCTTAAGACCCTCAACTTCAGGTGTTCAGTTAAAGCTGTCAAGTTTGAAGACCCCTGGCAAATTGGACAGCTTTGATGCCTCACAGCCTTCTTCTCTGACAGGAGTGCTGTTTTAAAGAAATGAGAGAAGCTACAGCAAATAAAGGAATCCATCTCCCATCTCTGCTGTCGAGGGGCTTCACACAGTTGCTTTTCAGCACTGCAGGCTTTAAGGCTGGCTTGCATTTATCTTTGTGCGTGTAATTTTGGAATTTATAAGCACTGAGATTTCTAGATTGGTCTCATAAGAATAAAGAATCTCCTGAATGCAAGCACAATGTTCAACTTCTGCTCAGTTGTCTCTGCTGCATAAATAAATAAATTAAACAATGAAAGCAAAAACATTTTTTAAAAAATGTATAATGTGGACAAGGAAACATTATTAATTTTTTGTTTTGAAAGTTCTAAAAAGTCTCATCTACGTAGTAGCAGGGCTAAGATACTGTTTGAAGGCTTTTTAAATTTTCTTCAGCAACTTCTTGGAATGATCACAAGAAGGAGCACAGACTGGATTCTTTTTGCTCAATGGACTTGTAGAGAAAATTGATTTGACAAAGGGTGCTTTTTTTTTTATGGAAGCAGCCTGACAAAGATGCGCATTATGTTTTCTTACTCACAGATCGGCCAGGCCGTGTGAGTTTTACTAAAATAACACAATTTATATGTCAAATTTGATGCAGTTTATGTGATTATATCTAAATAAGTAAATATGTAATTTTTTAAACATGTAATTTATATAAAAATGGATAAATAAATCCATCAGGACTTAGTAACGTATTTGCACATAATACATAGGAATGAATCACAATAACAAAATGGTCTACTAGAGTTCTGCAGTTTTCAGAGAGTGAGGTGTATAATTTAATGGATAACTTTGATAAACTTTATTTAAGCACATTAATCATATTAATCCTCATGCATTTACTCATTTCCCTTCTGCCTTGTTAAAATTTATCATTCCCCAAGCATCTGGGAATTGCTAATGGTCTAGGGGAAGAGCTAAGATTTCTACACATTTCTACAAGTCTAAAGAATTTAAATTCCAGTGTATGGCCATCCATATAGAATCAAAATATGAAAAGAAATACAAATTTGAGAGAATTCAAACAGGAGCTGGGAAAACTAGGGGAAAGATTATGGTATGAGTTAGTTAAAATGCTGTTAAGATGGCACACATTAAAGCTGGTTTTTTCCATGAACTATTGTATTATTTCAGTGTTGTTATTTAGCATTATATAATTACTGATTCTCTAGTAGGATGGAGTGGAGTGGAGTGGAGTGGAGTGGAGTGGAGTGGAGTAGAGTAGAGTAGAGTAGAGTAGAGTAGAGTAGAGTAGAGTAGAGTAGAGTAGAGTAGAGTAGAGTAGAGTAGAGCAGAGTAGAACGGAGTGGAACAGAAGACAAACCCCACTCCCTTTATCACTGAATATGTTACCTAGTTGGATAATGAAATGTCTATAAGAAAACTACTAAGCTCAGAGAGAAGCAAGGACCCTTCATTCAACCCTGAATTATTTTATTTATTTTATTTATTTATTTTCTTCGAAAGCATGGCATAGGAAGAACAGAGCAGAGAAGAGAAGAGCAGAACAGAACAAAATAGAATTTTGCTCCAAAAGGTGGAAAAAGTCAAGGTCATGAAAAGAAAACTAACTTAAATGACTTTTGCATTCCTCAGTGCTCATTTAAGCTCCCACATCCCTGAAGAACAGAAGGACATCATCTAAACCCATTCTTTAAAAAAAAATACTATACATTTTAAAAAAATACAAACTTCTCCCTCCCAATTCCCATTCTTGCTCTCATTTCCCCAGCACACATGCATTTTGGGGGTATGTTTTCTATTAAAAACAGACAGAATTGTACATAGTTTCTCTCTCTCTCTCTCTCTGAGCCAAAAAAGCAGCATCCCAAGTGTTTTGGGAGAGGTGGAGGGAACCAGGGTGCAAAAGATAAAGGAGGCCATTTGACTACCCAGAAATAAGTAGCAGGAGACATTGATGTGGTGGATGTCCCCTAACAATTGAAGGAGAAGAACAGGCCATTCAGCAGCTCTGTGCTTTCCCTTCCATTTGATAAGGAACATGCATGGGGAAAGAGTGCCAGGCCAGGAGAATTTAATAATGCACTTCAAAAAATAAAAAAAATAAACCAGAGCAGTGAAGGAGTTCTCTCCCTTTCTGAAGAATGATTCACTAAGAAATCAGATCCTGCAAATCTTTCCCTTGCAGCAACTTATTTATTTGTTAGATTTTTATCCTGCCTTTATTACTTTTAAGGAACTCAAGGCACAGAACAACATAATACTCCTTACTCTCCTATTTTTCCCACAATGACAATGCCGTAAGGCCAGTTGGGGTAAGAGAGAGTGATTGGTCCAAAGTCCCCCAGCCAGGTTGCATGACTAAAGTGGAACTAGAACTTATTGTCTCCTGGTGATCGACACCAAGTCACCCAGGTAGCTTTCATGCCTAAAGTGGGACTAGAAGTCACAGTCTCCTGATGATTGGCTCAAAGTCACCCAGCTGGTTTTCATTCCTAATGTGGGACTAGAACTCACAGTTTCCTGGCAATTGGGCCAAAGTCATCCAGCCAGTTTTCATGTTTAAGGCGGTACTAGAACTCTCATTGTCTCCTGGTTTCTGGGCCAGCAGCTTAACCACTAATCAAATCTGAAGATGTTGGAAATACACTCCATACATTAAGGATGCAGTAAAAATAAATAAACAGTTAATATGCTGCTTTCAGACGCTGCTCTTCTTAGAACTGTTTGTAGACTACTACCATGGGCCACTGAAAGTGCATGAGATGAAGTTTCCTCCACAACAACATAAGAAACTTGCAGGGGAAAATACATGACAATATCAACATATCGAATCTTTCACCCCATCTCTTCAGCATGGAGGGATCTGTCAGACTCTTTCTGGTTTTCATACTTCCAGCAGAAATTACCTCTGTCTATTTCAGTTTTACTTCCAACCCCACTGTCTCTTATCTAGACATTTAAAGTTTTTTTTTTAAAGGAGAAGCCTAAAAAAACCTATCCCCAAAATGTTGGTGAATGTGGTATTACTAGAGTTAAACACTGTTATTGAACTGAATTTTAATTATTTATTAATGTATTAGATTTTATTTATTTATTTATTTATTTTATTTAGATTATTATTTATTCCACCCCTTTTATTTCTTTATAAGTAATTCAAGGTGGCTAACATAGAAAATATTCTTCCCTTGTCCCATTTTTCCCACAACAACAACCCTGCGATGTGGTCAGTCTGAGAGAAAGGCTGGCTTTTTAGCCTAAGGTCAGACTCATAGTGTGCTTTAATTTTAATTAAATTTTAATGGGATGGAATGGGAAAGTTGTTAATTGCATGATTGAAAATTATTCTAGTTTATTTATTTATTTAATCCTCCTTTAATGTTTTTACAACTAACTGAAGTTTTTTTTTTGAGTCTATTTGAACTGCTCAGAATTTCCTTGAACCACGAGATGGGCAGCAAATAGGTTTCATAAAGAAATAAACAAACAAATGTTATATTAATTGTATTTCATTCTGAGTAAACGGAAATGAAACCAAAATAATTTTTATTCTCTTTGCTATGTTTTGACCCAAATGCTATATACAGAACATTCCCAGTTATTATATTTTTGCAGGGTTTATTTCTAATTTTTGCTGTGGATTTTTGACCGGAATGAAATGACTTCTGGAAGATGTGGAAAAATGCATGTTGTAGTGGATGCTATTTGGAATCAGTGGTGGGATTCAAAAAATTTTACTACCAGTTCTGTGGGGGTGGCTTGGTGGGTGTGGCAGGGGAAGGTTAGTATAAAATCTCCAGTCAGAGGGGATATTTGCCAGTACTCCGAACTACTCAAAATTTCCACTACCGGTTCTCCAGAACTGGTCAGAACCTGCTGAATACCCACCTCTGATTTGGATGGAACACACCTATCTATTCCACAAAAATCCACAGTGGATTACTTTTACATCCTAGGGTCAGTCACAAAATCCAAAGTGTCAATCCACATTTATATTCATATCATTCTTGTTAGGTTGCAGTCTATTTGGTTGTATTTGTGTGTGATCATACGGGACAAAGATCAGCAATGTAGAATTCTTAGGTTCCAACCTGTCCCTAGGTACACACATATATATAGACACAGCTAATACTCGACTTATGACTGTTCATTTAACAATGGTTAAAAATTACAGTGGCCTTGGAAAAAGTGAGTTACCACCTGTACTCACATATATGAGCATTTTACTAACTCCATGGTCATGTGATTGCAATTCAGGCACTTGGCAACTGGCTCGTATTTATAACTGGTTGCAACATCCTGTCTTTACGTGGGCACAATTTACATCCTCTTTTTTTCGCCAATTTTTGGCCAAAAATGACAATTGCCCACTAGGGAAATTGGATTCAGTTCATGACTGCGTGATTCGCATAGCAATTATGTGATTTGCTAAACAAAACAAACAAAATGCTAATAAGTTATGATATTTACATAGTTACTTACCAAACATATCTAAATTATATTAAAGTAACAAAAATATCTTTACAATCCCCCAAGGCATGTCACAACTTTTGAGCACTGATTAATTTCCTAATGTTTGGAAACTGAAAGTTGAAAAAAATTAACATGCCCTATGGCGATTTGCTTAATGACCACTGTTGTCATTAAAGTTGTTATAAAATCAGATCCTGCCCGACTTATGAGCTAGCTTTCATTTACAACAATCTACAATGGAAATTCCTATCCCAATTTTGGTTGTAAGTCAAGGAGTACCTGCCACACATAAAATTAAAAAGTAAATTACCACTCTCTAGCATGGTAATTTTTGCAGGAAGATCTTTGGTTCCATACAAGGCCCACCTGACATAGAGAAGATCCGGAGAACGAATTTCTCTTCTTGTAAATAATTGCTGTGTAACTAACCATATCCACCGTATAAATAGTTTTACTGTAAGTCTCTTATAGTAGCCAGATCTGAGTAGCACTCAAATTTTGACATGGCCAGTAGTCTGGGAGATGTCAGGTAAATCCATCAGCTTCTTTCTTAAAACAATTTCACTTTCTAACAGGTTTCACAACATCTGGGAAACTTTTGTTAATAGGATGAAAATGGAAGGTGGGGCGAACTGCACAGGCCGTTAATACTCTCAAGAAAAATGATGGGGTGTGAAACGTACAAAAAAAAGACACAAATGTATTTTTTTTTTATGAGCTGACCAGAAAATTCCAGCTTTACTGATGATCTCCAGATTCACTGCCTAGAGTAGAAACGGCAACACTGGTTTTATAGCATGTTTATCCCCTTCTTGGTAATGGAGCAATTCCCTTCTCTTACACAATGAACCCATGATCTGGAAAATAGACCCAATGGGACATTTTCTTCTTATTTCTTAATTCTTGAGGAGTTGAAAGATTTGCTTGGGTTCCGCTTTATTTACAAATTTCGTGGGCTTGGGCCAACCATTCCTTGGTGTCAAGAATGCTGAACGTTGATCCATCACAACTTAGGACAAACATGGGGCTTACATCTCAAGTAAAGGGAAACATCTGGCGCTAAAAACGGTCCGACAGCAACAAGATTTCTTACAGGGCCAGGGAATTAAAAAGAGACCGAATTAAACTTTTTTTCTTTCCCAGAGTCACAAAGTTTTTCCCTAATGCAGGATTTCAGGAAGGAATGATGAAAAATTACGAATAATTTTTGCAGTTAATTTCCAAAGAAGTTATTGTTCTCTGTCATTTCCATTTCTTTCAGGCGTCTTTTTGAGCCAAATTTATTCTTGCAAGTTAGCACACTGTATAGGTAGACCTCAAGACAATTGAGACCAATATTTCTGTTGCTAAGTGAGGCATTGTTTAAGGGAGTTTTGCCCCATTTTACGACCCTGCTTGATTGCCCAAGAACCTTTCAACTGCTTTGAATTGAAATCTGGGAGCTAGTATGGCTGCACTAAGATGGAAGACAACCATTGGTTTTCTGATGACGTTACCTAGTTGGGTAATGAAACGTCTGCAAGAAAACAACTAAATTCAGAGAGCACCAAGGATACCACATTTCAACAAGTACTTAAAACCTTTTCTTTGGCCTTTGGAAAGTCTCACATTAATCGACGCTGGCCTTTTTCCTCACTTTGAAATCAGTTTAGTTCAGTTCTTATTTATGCTTACTGACTGGTACAAACTTTGAAGTATATCATCACAAGAACCTTTTTTATTATTATTATTCTTTTACCTTGCATTCCCTTGCAAAAGCAAAGTATACAGAATGCTGCTTTAACCTCATTTGACACATTTGTATACTGAAATATTAGTTAACATTTTAATGCCTGTCAAACCATAAATGTTTAATATCTTGAAGCCTTAAAAAAGTGAGCCCTCATGCTCTTAATAATACATAGCAAGATATAAAATTTTAAAACAGTGACAAGAGGCTGTTCCATTATTTTTAATGAAAATACTTACAAAAATAGCAGGTTTTGAGAACCTGCCTCCTGGCAAGTGCATCGCTATGAAAAAGAAAACCAAAGCCAATCTCGGTTTGCTTTCAAAAAAAATCAGCACTTTTTCTTCTAAAGAAGAGCCTTCGGGCTGGTTCAAGCCAATGGCTTTTCGAGTGCTGCTTTCTGAGTCATAGAGTCATCCAATGTAGGCACTCGTGTTAATGTCCTTTTTTTCTTTTTATTGCTTCCTAGAAGCTGATCCTGAAAACACAGCTTTCCTGTTTCAGGAGTTAGAACGCAGGCAATCCTCAACTTATAAACAGTTTGTTTAGTGACCCTTCAAAGGTACAACAGCACTGACGAAAATGACTTCTTGTCAGGTCCCCTTAGGGACGCTGCCATTCTGAAGGGAGGGGGTCAGGCTGTCAGAGCCTAATTCCTTGCCTGTTTTTGCTGTAACCATGTGGGATTTAGAGTGAGGGGGACACCAGGTTCCCAGCCAGTTCTAGCCTGTTACCAAAGTCGCGGCATCCTGAGGGTAAACTGCTATCAAACTAACACCTCAGAGTTCTCAAAACGACTCTGCGGCATTGTATTGACTCCTGGTCGACTTCAGCAACAGGTAGGATTTGAACGGGGGGCAGCGGGGGGGGGGGAATAGCCTAACGCTTTGAGTGGGGAATTCAGATTCTGCCTGACTTCTCTGCAATCACTTTCTTTCAGTAAAAGTTTCCTTTTGAACAACTAGCTTGTTTCAAGAGTCATGCTTTCCTGAGGAGATAGCTGAGGCAGGTCCTTGTATTTACGGCCATTTTTCACACTTCCAATCGTTGCAGCATTCTCACGGTCGCGTGATCAAACTTCAGACGCTTGGCAACGGGCTCATATTTATGATGGTTGCAGTGTCCCGGGGTCATGTGGTGACCTTTGCCGACCTTCTGACAAGAAAAGTCAATGGGGAAGCCAGATTCATTTACCAACCACGTTACTACAAACTTAAGAACTGCCGTGATTTGCTTAACAGCTGTAAAATGGGGCAAAAATGAATATCTCACTTCAGAACAGAAATTTTGGGCTCAGTTGTGGTTGTAAGTTGAGGACTTCCTACACAGACACCAGATTTGGATCCTCCATGAATCTGTCTGGACCTCTTTTAAAAACCATCCCAACTGGTGGCCAACTTCACATCTGACGGCAATAAATTCTACAGTTCAAGTTTAGGATTGTATGAAAAGAAATATTTTCTTGAATTGGCTCCAGATTGCTCCACATTTACTTTTAATGGATGACCTTCCATTCTAGCTTTGTGTGTGGGTGGGAAAAACTGCCTTCATGCATAGCTTCCATACCATATAGGAAAGCCGAATTTCTGTAAAACTTCCCTCCTTAATTTGAGCACTGGAGTTGCTTCCTGAGGAGGAAAAAGATTTACAGCACTTTGTGTAAAAGGAAGCTTCTCCAGTACCCAAATTAATTAATCCAGGAAAATTAATTTGATGAACAGGTTCTCAGTGAGATCTCTCCCAACTTAGATACCCTCCAGATGTCAGTTCCCAGAAATTTTCAGCAACAGCCCCCACTGAAATTTGGGGAGCTCCATTCAACTGAGTGATCTAAGCAGTGGGAAATTTGAAACAAAAGCCATGCACACTGGCGTCATCTCTTCAATTTGTTGAGAACCAGCAGTCCTCAACAAATGACCACAAATGGGATCAGAACCTCCGTTGCTAAGTGATGCAATCAACAAGCGAATCATCAACGTGACTGCATCTGATTTTACAACCTTTTTGCCACAGTTGTTTATGTGAAGCATGCAGTCATTCAGTCAATCCGGCTTTCCCATTGCTTTTCTGGTTGGAAACCAGCTGGGAAGGTCACAAATGGTGATCACGTGACCCCAGGATGCTGCAGCTGTTGTAGATACATCCTGGTTGCCAAGTGCCTGAATCACAATTACATGTTCAGAAGGACACTGTGAGGATGGTTGTGGGTGAGGACTGCCCATAAATCACATTTTTAGCACCACTGTAACTTCAAACAGTTGCTTGACAAATGATCGTAAGTTGTATGTATCATAAGGATGGGTGTATTTGTCATTTTCAAACTCAGAAGTTTTTCAATTTCTCAGATTTATGCTATCCCCTATCTAGCTCAGTTTAGGAGGCTTTTTTTTAAAGCTAATGAAAAAAATCAGGGGTCTTTTTTGATGATGATGGTGGTGGTGGTGGTGGTTGTGATGATGATGATGGAGGAGGAGGAGGAGGAGGAGGAGGAGGAGGAAGAAGATTTTGCTCAATATTTTTGGAGGCATTTTGTGGTTGTTAGCCAGCTATCCCAAATTATTGGGGTCAATATGCTGACTCTGTAAACTGCTTAGAGAGGGCTGTAAAGCACTATAAAGCAGTATATAAGTGCTGTTGCTATTGCTATCCTCCAACAATTGGAAAATGTAAACTTCAAATGATAAATGACTCCTACACCGACACCAGTGCAAGCTGTAAGAGGGTGTCAAAATAGAGACTTGGGGGTTAAAATATAAAATGTAAAACTTTCTCTCCCATCTCTAGTGTCAAAGATCTGTTTTGCATTTTGAAAAATCCATAGCTGAATGTTGTTCCCTTTGCGACAACTCCAGTTGTTGGGTCAAGGGAGCAGGCTGAACCAGAACTAAGGAGAAATTTTCTGAGAGTGAGAACAATCAACCAGTGGAACAACTTGTCTTCAGAAGTTGTGGATGCTCCATCACAGGAGGCTTTTAAGAAGAGACTACACAACCACTTGACAGAAATGGTATAGGGTCTCCTGTTTGAGCAGGGGATTGGACTAGTAGAAGGCCTCCTAGGTCCCTTCCAATTCTGCTGTTCTGTCTTAAGGCCACACTGGATGATTAAACAGGAAAAGTTCCACACAACTTCTGAGTAGGCTTGGCGCTGCTTGAGAACAATCAGAAAGCTACACGCAGGCAAATTTGCAAGGCTTATTTATTTCTCTACATGATATGGGAAGACCAGTCAGCAAGATGCCCTACTTCTTGGAGTCATTCTCAGAATATTTTTTTCAAAAGAACAACTTCCAATTGTTTTAGATGGAGGAGATGATATGGAATACTCCCATCCATAGAAAAAGGAAACCAGATCAAGAGTGGAAATTTTATTTAAACCCCTAGCTTCTAATATAGTGATGTGCTGCAGCTGCCAGAAAAGCCAACACAAGTCCTGCATTAACAGAGGGAGAGAATCAAGATCACTTGAAGAGTTAATACCACTTTATAATGCCTTGGTTAAGACCACACTTGGAATCCTGCATCAAGTTTTGGTCGCCATGATGAAAAAAAAGATGTTGAGACTCTAGAAAGAGTGCAGAGAAGAGCAACAAAGATGATTAGAGGGCTGGAGGCTAAAATAAGAATGGTAGTAGGTTTAATGAAAAGAAGGACTAGGGAAGACATGAAAGCAGTATTCCAATAAGAGCTGCCAGAAGAAGAGGGGATCAACCTACTCTCCAAAACACTTGAACAAGAAGCAACAGGTGGAAACTAATCAAGGAGAGAAGCAACCTAGAAGTAAGGAGAATTTTCCTGACAATTAGAAGAATTAATCAGTGGAATGACTTGCCTCAAGAATTGTGGGTGCTCCAACACTGGAAGCTTTTAAGAAGAGATTGGACAGCCATTTGTCTGAAATGGTATAGGGTTTCCTACCTGAGCAGGCGGTTGGACTAGAAGATCTCCAAGTCCCCATCCAACTATGCTATTCTATTGAGGAGCCTCGCCTGGAGTACTAGCTCCATCTTTATTGTAAGATTATATTAACAGAATCCTGGAAGATTCGAACTATGTCTCCCCTCCTCTTCTTTTACTCTCTCAAAAACTAAGGAGGGTCCCTTCTGAAAACATTTCCCACATCCTCCCTCCTTCTGTGGGCCTGTGAAATATCTTTTACTTGACAGTCTGCAGCTTTTTGCTCCTATCTCCCAAAGCCATTCCCACATGTCATACAGTTGTATATCACTCTTGGACACCCTGGATACATTCTCATGCTGGTCACTATTTTAGTTGTCATCCCATCATAAAACTAGACAAGAAAAAGCCTCCCATCAATTGAATTAAGGACTTTACCAAAGGATTGTTAATGGAAGTGGCTGTGATGCTGCCAGTTCGGACCAGTTCTAGCGAACTGATAGCTCTGACAATCAGATAGCCCCACCCACACACCCTATCCTGTACTATATTTCCGCATTTTTCAGCTCAGCTGATTCGCGTGGGTTCCCGCGCCTCAGCTGTTCTACTTACTGGGGTTGCCCAAGAAGGTAAACTGTAGTGTTTGAAATTGTTGTATTTTCAACATTGCACGCATGCACAAAACACACTCTCATAGAACTGGTAGTAAAAAATTTTTGAATCCCATCACTGGAAATAAGCAATTTAATTCGGAAGGAAGGAAGGGAGAGAGGGAGGGAGGGAGGGAGGGAGGGAGGAAGGTTGGTTGCATCCAACAAGAGATTATTTTCTCCCTTCTTTGTTGATATATATAATTTTTCCACTCTTTAATAGTTCTACTTTTAACATTTGCATTCTCACTTTGCTCTATTCTTCACAAGAATTGCACATTGTCTTGTGTGCATATAAAAATATTTCAGTCACGAGATCAAAGCTTTCTGCAGCCATGGCCATAATTTTAAACCCTATTCTGTGTAATAACTTAAAGCAAACATATCAGCATTCTTCTTGGCTGTTACCATCAATTGTCAAAGGAAGTGGGCGACCAAAGATTTAGGATTTGCAGCTGTGGTGTAACATCTATCGTATGTAATAAGGTCTGTGCTGCTATTGCAACCGGTAATCTGATTCAAGAGTTCGATTATTATGGTGAGGATTATGATAATATTTTAAAGAAACAAATGGTCTTTGCCTTTCAACAAACTCTTCTGGATGTTCAGGCACCACCTAAGCTGTCCGTTCATTGAGATCAACCTGCAATTATTTATACATTGAATGTACAATTTATGTAAACTCAAAATTCAATCTGAGGTTTCTTGCCAAAGACCACTTAGAAAATCTAAACCATTAAACTACTTTTCAGCTGTCTGCAATTCTCATTGGCGCCTGCGCTTTTCTAACTTTGAAACGAACATTGCTGCTTGCATTGCGAAGAGCGTTCTTGCTGGATTTTTCATAGGTAGAAAATGAATTCCTTCCTTCCATTGTACAATTCAAAAACTGCTATTGTAAAAGCCCAAACCTGAACAAGGAGATTGACAGGCTCTAAAAGGGGTGATGATCGTTCTTGTAAGCACAAGAAAGCTATCTATGGCAATCCTTGTTTCAAACTCTGATCTGTGGGAGCTCTCAACTGCCAAGATGAAATTATAACATGAAGCCACCATACCTGTTCGGTGATTGGAATGGACTCCCATTGCCGTTTCAACAAGACCATAGATCTATGTTTCATGGTTCCTGTTTTGCTTAGGAGAACTTCTACTCCAAAGACTTTCAGTCTAACGGCGAAGGAGCTATTCTCAGACCTTAGGTCGATATTGCTCAAATTGAATCCAAGGAGCCCAAAGGTTTGTCTTTGCAAACATGTCACAAAGAAGAGAACGGAGCAATGGGGCTTTTCTCCATGCTCTTCACTGATTGGGATGTCTTGATTTCTCAACAGAAAACAGGGACCAGAGAGAAAGTACATGTGTATGTGAGTGTGTGAGTGTGTGTGAAGGGTGAAGGTAGGAGGGAAAAACCCACCAATGAATAAAAACCCACTCATGGATGCATAAAGTAGATAGAGAGAACCAGGCACACTCAAACTGAAAATAGCTGTTGCTTAGGAACAGGGAAAGTAAATTACAGCACCTCTGCTATACATAATGGAGAGCTCTTTTACATTTAAAATGAATTAGAATGAATTGGGCCCATAGGGTTCGTTCTTGTTTTAGCTGACCGTCATCTCACGGAAACTGAGAGAAGAAGGACTTCTGGTTCCTTGTTGATATAGGGTTACACTTTGCCATCCACTCAGCAAATCCCTTCCCCCCACTGCACCAGAACTGCAGCAGCTAATATACCCTTTCGATATGGCATACACAATAAACTGGTTCAGTGATGTTTTTCAGAGCTTTCCAAAGGGGGAGGAGAAACCAGTCAAATCAACTAATGCAGCCTTTCAACAAAAGAAAAAGAAATTCATCCCCTTGCACAACAACCTGGAGAAAAAGTGCAGAAGTAGTCCTTTTACATGACCCTAAGCTGTTCCTTGATGGGAGGGGAGGGGAGAAAGGAAAGACAGATGGATGGATGGATGGATGGATGGATGGGAGGGAGGGAGGGAGGGAGAAAGGAAGGGAAGGGAAAGGAAGGGAGAAGAGGAGACTTTGTAATCCACAACAGGTGGGAAGCCTAGTACAGGCAGTCCTCAACCTTGCAACCTCAGTTGAAAATCTCTGTTTCTAAGCAAGACTGTTGTTAAGTGAGGTTTTGCCCCATTTTACAACTTTTCTTGCCACAATTGTTAAGTGAATCACAACAATTGTAAAGAGAATGTGGCTTCCCCATTGACTTTGCTTGTCAGAAGGTTGCAAAAAGTGGGTTACATGATCCCAGAACACTGCAATCATCATAAATAGGATCCCGTTGTCAAGCATCCAAATTTTGATCCCATGACCCTGGGGATCCTGCAACAGTCATGAAAAACAACCACAAGTCCATTTTTTTCAGTGTTGCTGTAACTTCAAATTGTCATGGAATGAATGGTTGTAAGTTGAGGACTTTCTCAGTAGAATATTCCCCTGAGCTATTTTCATCCTTTCACTCTTTAAGGCACTGTTTTTAATCCTGGTGATTTTACCATGAGTTGACTTCAACTTCATGCTGGCTGAGGAATTCTGGGAGTTGAAGTCCACCCAGAAGTCCAGTTGCCCCTTGAAAAAGCACCTTTGGGACAGAGGTGGTATTCAGCAGGTTCTGACTATTTCTGGAGAACCGGTAGCGGAAATTTTGAATAATTCAGATAACCGGCAAATCCCACCTCTGACTGGCCCCTCCCCATCTCTTCTCTGCCTCCCGAGTCCCAGTTGATCAGCTGGGTCTTCTTTTGTTGCCCTGCACAGGAGAACGGAGCTGGAAAGCAGGTTAGTGGGGTGGGGAGGGAATAGGGATTTTGCAGTAACCTTCCCCTGCCACGCCCACCAAGCCACACCCACCAAGCCACGCCCACAGCACTGATAGTAAAAAAAATTGAATTCTACCACTGAGTCCACCCCTCTAAAAGTGACCAAGATACTAAAAAACATCGCTTAAAGGGAATTGGTGAATATAATCCACTCCTGTCAAGTTTCTAGAATGAGTTTTAATCTGGGAGTAGCAATTTATTTAAAATAAACAAAGAAAGAAAGGAAGGAGGAAAATGTCGTATTTTAATATACACGGCCTTGGTTCTGGCTTTTTTCACCACCTAAAATGGCTTTCTTAAAGCAGTCGCTACACTTATAAACAAATGCATCCATAAAATAAATGTTACCTGGAATTCGATGAGTAGATGGCATACAAATTACTACTATAAATGAACGAACAATGCAAAACAAAGCACAGGAAAAACAAATGCACAACAGCTTTGCCCCAATGTCCCTTTCCCACTTTAGATCAATTTGTTTCATAAGTCTGAAATGTCAGGAATCTTTGATATGCGAGCCCCAGTAGGTTCTCAAATGCAGGGAGCTTTTGCAAAGGAGTTTAAACAGCTTTATAACTACTTTTCAGTTTTCCACTGGTAAGTCAATGAACAGACAAATTGACATTGATCATGTCTACCAATCTCTGAGAACGAAAGAACGGCATTAATTGCGATCCTGAAGATAGCGTTGAAAATGAACAAACAGGCACCCCACTACACAACAACAAAAATCACAACCCATCAGCTCACAAAAAATCGGAACACATCTCAGTCACAACAACCAGCCATTCAAAGAGACCGAAACCAGACCATGACTCAGCAGTATCTGAACAAACAACACTAATTTTACGTCACATAGACGGTACTTAAAACCAACGACCATGCATGCCTTGGTAACAACAGTTAGCCAATCAGTCTGAAGTCAGACCATGACTCAGAAGTAGCCAAACAAACAACATCCACACTAATATGCATCGCATAAAAAGGAATTAAAAGGCCAGTCCTCGGACAGACGAGCACAATTCAAAGCGTACTGACAATGTCTCCTCAAATGGTAATGAAATGTTCGCAAGCAAACTGCCAAGCACAGATCAAGAACCCAACTTTTGAGATCTTCCTGCCAAAGATGAAATGTCTTTAAGTAAGTCAATTGCACAGGGCAAGGGAAGCTCATGTCTTGATATTTTTTCCACTTTAGATTATTAATTTATGCTGCAGCTGGACATCTACCCTTAAGGCCAAAATGGCCACATGTTACTTTGTGCATAAATTCACCCCTACACTTACATGGAGGAGGGAGTCAAGTGTCTATGGAGATTCTCAGTCATCCAGGTCATGGTTGTCTCAAAGGTGCTTTTTCAAGAGGCAACTGGACTTCCTTTGTTTTTCCTTGAAGACATTTCACTTCTTGTCCAAGAACCTTCTTCAATTTTGAAGAAGCTTCTTGGATGGCAAGTGAAATGTCTTCAAGGAAAACAAAGGACAAAGGAGGTCAGTAGCTTCTTGAAAAAGCACCTTTGGGATGAGGGAGTCGTCTCCTCTCCTTTGAATTCTGCTTGGACTTTTATTGACAGCATTTATATTTAGATGGGTTTCTTTTGCCAGAAACCAGCATTTACTTCCTGTTTCTGGTAAAAAAAAGTATAGCCCATCAATTGCAATGGATTTACTTAACAATTACTCTGTTCATATAACAACTACCATGTTTAGAAAAAATTGCAAAATTGGGCAGGATAGCAATAGCACTTAGACTTATATACTGCTTCAAAGACCTCTAACAATTTAAGTCCTCATTTTACTGACCTTGGAAGGATAGAAGGCTGAATCAACTTTGAGCTGATAAGGATTGAACTCTTGGCAGTCAGCAGAATTAGCCTGCAATTGTTGTGGGTAGCCAGAAGGTGCAGATGGCTGAGGAGAGTGAGGACTCTGATGAAGGGCCAGGACCATCAGGGAGTGGACTTCTGCCTTCAGAGATTGTGGGGGCTGGCAGCAGTGATGAGGAGGTTCCCGAGGAGCCTGTGCCAAGTGCGCGTACACGCAGGATTGCTTGCAGGAAAGAGCAGCTGCAGCAGCATGGGTGACTCAGGAGTAAGGCTGCAAGGTAATGGCCCCTCCCTCAAGAGGATAAAAGCCAGGTTTGGAAAAGCGTTCTTTGCAGAAGGGAAAGAAGCTCTTAAGCTTAACTGGTGGACATCTTAGTTTGTGTTTGGAGAATCTTGTAAATTAGTTCTTATCTCTGGTTTTTTGGCAGCCTTGACAAACAACTTGGCAAGGCTCTTTCTTGTCGGAGCTAATTAGTGGAAAGAAGCCTTCAGAACAGAATTTGTGATCAAACCTTAAAAGGTGGGGGCTGCTGCCTTTGTCTGTGTTTGCTCTTTGGGAACTTGGTTGGGTCAGAACAGCAATACTGCATTCCAACCACTGTGCCACCATAGCTCTTATGCTGACCCAATCAATGAGCGTAATTCTGAGTTCAACTACAATTGTAAATTGAAAACTAAGATATTTGACCCTTACTGCTGTGGTGCTCTAATTTATCCAAGTGATTTTATGCTTTTATTGCTGCTTCTGAGATGTAAAGGGCCTTCACTGTAATCTTTGGAATCAATATTATCAATAAATCAATATCAGTGAGCTGTTGGACAGTATTACTTGATCAGTTGTGTGGATGCTTGTGTGTTTTTAGGGGGTGGGGAATTTTGGTGGGTAGGGGGGATTGTTTTGGGCATTGTCGTGTGTGTGTGTGTGTGTTGGGTCTGGTCTCTAGGTGTAATGTGAATTTCGTTGCATGTATACTGTGCATATGCATACAATGACAATAAAGAATTCAATTCAATTCAATTATATAGGATAATTTTAGTTGCATCTTTTGTATCAAGAGGAATATATTTTTATCTTTACTTCCCCGGCAAGATCATTCATTTGCTTTATGTTTTATTAAACCTTTTCAGACAATCAACCAAATTCCAACTTTCACAAGCCAAAATTATAACCCATGAATAAACCCAGGCTACTAATCACTCAGCCAACTGCCCTCAAAAAGAAGACAATCATTGTTTTTCATTATCTTGAGTTCAGCCTAGGGAAAAAGTACACACGTCATAGTTCTTGGTTAGATATACTCAGACCTAAAAACTTTATTTTCAGTGTGATTCAAGAGGAAAATTATTAACTGTATGAAAGATGAGAACGCAAATTCAGCATATTTAGAAAAGGATAGTTAGGCCATTAAATCAAACCCCTTGCTTAGAGCAGAAACTCAGTGTAAACCATGTCCAACAAATAGCTACCGGTATATAGTTACTGACTGAATACATCCAATAAGTTATTGATTCCTCTGTCCTACAGCTCTTATAAGAAAGTCCTCAACATATGACCAATCATTTAATGGCTGTTCAAAGTTCCAACAAAGTTGTGTTGGGGTGTGCTTATGACCTGGATTTGAAGTTCTAGTAGTTCTCCCCTGCCATCCCATGACTACACATTTACAGCTGATTGCAGTGTCCTGCAGTCATGTGACCACATTTTATGACAAATTTGCTCAAAGCTGGGACTTACTTCCAGATTCCTGCAAACCCGGCCCATAGTAAACCATGGCTTAATGACCATAGTATTTACTTAATGACCACAGCAAAAAAGGTTATAAAATTGCAAAGTCACATGACTTTACAACTGTCATGAATTATGACCAAAGTGAGCAAACAGTTCCATTACAGTCATAACTTTTTACCTGTGCTGTTTGAATTAATTATACTGTACTGTTATGTAAGTTTTTTTTTTACTTATATCCATTATGCTATATCATGTAATTTAGAACAAGGCATTAAACTGGCATTACCAGGGAGAAGATCTCTCCATATGTAATAAAATAGAACTATTGTTTCTTATGGCTTGAAAAACTGATAAAATCCATGCTGCTTTTTAAATAATTAACATGCTGTTTTTCAAGGTGCTTACACATCAATACAATCTCATTATAATTTGTTCTTTCCATGGTACTGACCTCATATTGACTGGTGAACAGATCCATAAATACAAACATCTCCAACATAGAGACTAAGTGGCCAAATCAGAGTTATCCCAAAGTTAGGTTATTTGCAATCAAAGAATGAATATTAGGCTTCAACAATGTAAGGTTTTTTGAAAGCATTATTTCCATTTAGATACAATGAGGAGTAAGGAAGCTGAGGTTGCCTGAAATATGTAAGAATCCGAACCCTAACCTCAGTTAATTGCCCTCAAGTTTAAATATATCCACTAGATGTATTTGTGGTTATTGCAATTCACAAATATTCTTAGCAAGAAAACGAAGATGAGTAACTTTTGGCCAATTGGTTGAATTCTGTCAATCTAACAAATGAAAAAGTTGAGATTCCAAATGACTGAGGAATTGTGGAAGTCGAAGTTCACATATTTTTTAAATTTCCAAGTTTGAAAAACACTGCTGTACACTGATCCTACAAATAGTCTGAAGGAAAATAGCAGCAGAGGGATAAAAATAATAAATATCAGAAAGTTAATGACCATAAAAGTCTATTAAAAGACAAACCTAGATGGGTGTTTAATCACCATAATTCAGAGACACTGAAAAGCTGTGTTCAAGGTTGGCCCCAAAATACATAACACTCTTTAATCTTTGATTAGCCAGGCACAGAAAAATCTTTCAAAAAGTCTGACCTGAGATTCTCTTGATCCTCGTTTATGATCCCATTCAGAATATCCCATGATCTACAGAAAGACAAGAGAATAGGAGTAATTGCTGTAGCAGCATTACTACTGCTACTACTATTAATTTGCACTATATGTGTATAAATGCAAAACTAGGATGATTTATAAAAAGGAATATGTCTGAACATATGGAAAGAATGCCATTATCAGAATCACCTTTATGGCCATTTGCAGTGTCCCATGGTGACATGATCACAATTTTTGATGTTCATTTATTTAATTTATTTGCCACCTATCATTGCTATGGGGCTACTCTAGGCAGCTTACAGTAATTCAAAGAAGAAAATGAAAAGAGCGTAAACAGAAGTAAAATAACAGAACAATAAAATAAACAATGAAAAAGGAACACAAGAATAATTCATCATTGTTGTTTTGGCCATTTTCCTGCATTTATTGCTGGATTCCAGCAATAAATGTTGTAAGTCCAAGAACGCCTCTATTTTTTTCTTTGTACATTCAACTTTGGTGGAAGTCAAGTGGCTTTCAAAATTGCTTGTAAAAGACAAAATACTATTGGTGAAATGCTCATGAATGGAATAGAATGTCTTTGATTTGATTGATTGATTTCTTTGCTTGTTAAAAAGTGGAATAATCGGGTTTGACAGTAGGGGAACCAATGCTTTTCAGGTTGGACAGCACCATCATATAAATATGGAACAGATTTGCCCAACTTTCAAAGCTGGGGAAAAAAAACACAGCCCAATGTCCATTAACTCCAAAGAACAGGAAGAGGAAAAAAACAAACAGGATTTAAACCTTGGAGCAGGGAAACACACACACACACACACATGAGAGGACTTGATGTTGTGTTCCAAATAAGGCAGATCTTCTGCATGTATAGTCTAGTGAAAAGGATTAGGGGAGACATGATAGCAGTATTCCAATATTTGAGGGGTTGCCACAGAGAAGAGGGGGACAAGCTCTTCTCCAAAGCCCCCGAAGGCAGAACAAGAAACAATGGATGGAAACTAATCAAGGAGAGAAGCAACCTAGAACTAAGGAGGAATTTCCTGAGAGCAAGAACAATAAACCAGTGGAACGCCTTCAGAAGTTGTGGGTGCTCCATCACTAGAAACTTTTAAGAAGAGACTGGACAGCTACTTGATATAAGGTCTCCTGCTCCTGCTCCTAATCCAACCCCCTCCTGCAGGGGTTGGATTAGAAGACCCCCAGGGTCCCTTCCAACTCTGTTCTTCTGTTAATATGACTTTATTGTCTGCAGCAAAACAATTTAATTAGCTGAATCATGACTCTGAAGCTTTTGCTGTTACTTCCTGAATGCAAGGCTGAGTTTCTGGAAAGCTGAGATTTATTTACTGTTGAGGTAAGCCTAACAAACAAGGAGTATGTGTAAATCTTAGGAATTTCATTGTATATTCCTGATAAGTCTGCTGCCTCTTTGGCTCTCTTCTCTATTATTAGACCCCCCCCTCCCCAAAAGGAATTTCACCTTGGATTTTCCCCCTTCCAGATTGGGTAGCATTTAAGGGAATTTCCAAGTTATGGAATGGCATTTAGTTACAAAATTACCATGTTAATTGTGAAAGGCAGCCTTACTTGGAAAGGCTTGCATCCTGCAAAGATATCTTTAACACCATAAAACATCAATATCTGCCTATCCCAGATCCTTGGGTAGAACTCAATAGGTGGTTGAAAATGCCAAATCTAGTTTAAATATCTGGCTGATTGTACAACCAACAACAATAACAGCTGCAACCATAACAAAAATACCACCTGCTGCTTTTCCATATCCAAAAGATATGCACAAACACAAATACAAATAGAAATTTAAAATAAATTCTCAAGCTTTCCTCAGAATAAAACAAAAATATTTCCTCAGGAGAAGTACTTTTTAAGAAATTGCCTCACAGATTTGAGCAAAGCATTAGTTATAAAACAGTGTCCTCTAAATTTCCATTGTTGCACTAGAATGTGGACATTTTATAAAGCTCCATAGTTCTACCATCTATTTGTGAGGCAGTTACCAAACTGTGTCTTAGATTTCTTAGCAAATCAAAAGCAAATAATCCAGTACAATAGCCTATAACTTCTGCTTACACTAACATAATAAACATTCGCTAACAGCCGTGACGGCAATCTCTTTAAATGAGTTTTTGCCAATCTTTTACAAATGGTGCACACTGTACTAATTGTTTAAACAAAACCAGAAGACCCTTTATCTGATCCTCTGATCTTAAGAGCAATGTTGCTCTTAAAAATTGTTCTACTTTGGAAACCTTTCTTCAGCCAAGAAGAAGAAGAAGAAGCCATGGAGAGCATCAATGCTGCTGATGCTAACCAAAAGTTCTGGCAAAGTTGCTTTTCTTTTAAACTACTTTAAAAACTCATGGTAGCAAAACTTTAGCATCCATATGTCTTCCATTTCATTGCATCACATTGAATTGTACTGAGTTTTCCCCTTGATAAGCACACTTTCATAAAATCTGGCAGATGTTTTGCCTTTTGTCAAATCATTTTGTGTGTATGTATGTGTGTATGCATGTACATGCAAAATGCTGAATTCTGGCTGCACCCTGGCTGTAGTTCATTACCAGTATCTACTGAATTAACGCTGTGATGTATAGTTAAGGCTTGGAGTAGAGCCAAAAATCTGGAAGATCAAAGGAAACCGATGTGAATTTCCCAACAGCTTTCGAAGACGAGGAATCCTAGCTGGAACTGAACATGGTATGTTTATAAACTATGCTGGAACCTCATTTTAATAAAAGCCATTCATAAAATATTAAACCAAGTCCATTCATATTTATGGTAGTTCACATATCAAGGCTTATTGGCAGCAAAATTCGATAAAGGAATAACTGTATAAATATGGGAAGGAGGGAGAAAGAGCAATGATTTCACACAGCTGAATTCAGAGGGTAAAAATGTATTTGTGGTCAGCCATGCAGAATAGACCAGACCAAAAAAAACTAGTGTCATATAGGTCTAAAATTACTTTGATTAGAATAAGTACGGTAATCAAATTTTGCAAGTTTGAACAGGCTGCCCTCCTCTGCTATGTTATCTTCGTATGAATTAGGGAGGGGTCTTTCTGAGACGATTACTGAAACCAGTTGCTTGGAATAGACTCAAACTTTGCTTGTTTGATGGTTGCTTGGGAACAGTGCACTTCCTTCTGTACTTCAAGGCCATTCTTTATGCCCTCTACAAGTTATCTGCCAGGCCTCCAAAGAGGTGGGTGCTCCATTGCTGAAGGTTTTAAAGGAAAGATTGGACAACCATTGGACCAAAATGGTATAGGGTCTCCTGCTGGAGCAAGGGATTAAAGTAGACGACCTCCAACTTTCTTATTTTGTTCAGAAAATAAGTCATGCTCTGGTAGAGCAGCTCATGGGAAACAGCACAAATCAGAAACACAATCTTTTTGCGTGTTTTGTGGTGAAGAAATTTTTGTTCAGGCTTCTAACATTGATCTCCATTCCAAATAAAGCCACAAGATGAGATCATATTTGGTGCTGGAAGATAGCAGGGGGAAAGGGATGAGGGGGAGGGAGAAGAAGACTACATATTTTAGGACTTTTCTCATGGCAGTGTATGACCTTTTTAGCCTATTTACAAGATGTAAACTGTGTTTAACTTTGGTCGAAAGCAGAGTTCCTGCAGGAGTGAGGAGAGAAACCAAGAAACGTTTCGAGGATGTGATGGTATTTTTGGCAGTAAACTGTTAAGGGGAAGTTCTACAGTGACTGTTCAGCCAATATTTTGCAAATACATGCACAGGCTACATTTCTAACAGTCTGACTGATTGATTGATTACCCAAGCCAACATAAAAGAGTTCCTTAGTCATCAATTTTGTCCTAACTTTGATTCTAACCAGTTATTCAGGAGTCATTTTGGTCTTGTTTCACACAGTTTTCTTCTCCTCCTCTTCATCCTTCTCTTGTTCTTCCTCCTGCCTAATCTTTATGCATTCCCTCTTGTAAATCTCTGATTTCTTCTCCTCTTTTAAAAAATGAATTAGAGAGAGGAAAAAAGTAAATAATATGATCCATCTTAGATCAATGCGTTCTTTAGGCTTCAGATCAGTTGAATACATTTTAGGAATTAAAGTCACATCAATCTGAAATACACTCGCCTCAAAATAAACTGCTGTAAGCATGATGTGGGGGTGCCTTAAATATTGTATTTTCTAGGACTCAAGAGGCCAAGCCAACTTAATGGGCTGATTGGCTCAGTCTTAGATTATTAAAGATTCAAAGATTATTACAGTAACAGATGGAAGTTTATCAAAGAGAGATTCAATCTGAAAATTTCCTAAAAGTGAGAACCATTAATCAGTGGAATAGCTTGCCTGTAGGAGTTGTAATCTCCTTCTTTTCAAGAAAAGACTAGATCAGGTGTCTCCAACCTTGGGAACTTTAAGATTTATAGACTTCAACTCCCAGAATTCCTCAGCCAGCAAAGCTGGGGAAGTTGACTTCCAACAACTGAGAGTTGATTTCCACAAGTCTTAAAGTTGCTAAGGTTGGAGACCTCTGGACTAGATAACCATTTGTCTGGAATGACACAAGGTCTCCTGCTCGAACAGGGGGATGGACTAGAAGATCTCCAAAGCCCCTTTCAACCTTTATGTTCTATGTTCTAAGCAACAAAATTATGATGACATGCCACCCTGAAGAGGCTAACTTAGGATTTCAGTGCCAAGATAAAGCTATTTTTTAAATTTAATGTACCCAACCATTTCAAATTTCTAAAGTTTGCTTTATCTTTTCTGCTGAAGATCAAATTAAGCGGGTATCAATTTTGCTAACTGTACACCAGCCTTCTTAAAAATGCTGGGTGTTTTTGAAGCAAAACAACAAAACAAAGATAGAAAGAAGAAAGAGAAGGGGTGGGTCAAAGAGAGAGAGAAGAAGGGAGGGAGTGAGGGAGAGAGAAAATAAAAAAAGAACAATAAAGCTGAAATCTATCGAAAGACAAATAAATCACAACAGCTAAAGAAAGATGTTTCCAGATGTGAACTAAATTCATTTACAAAAAGATATGAAAAAGGTTTATTCAATGCCTTTCCACTGAGCTGCAGAACAATTGCCCACAAGGTCTCCTTTCTCCACCCCATTTTTCTTTCTGAAGTGCAAAGGCAGATAAGTGATGAAGCCTTTAGTATCAATTAGGGACAATAATTGGGGACATATGACCAGAGAAAATATGTTCGGTGGGACTTTGCTGCTCTCCCCTGCATCTGAAGAAATTGCTGACAAAGGAGGAGTGCTACAGAAGCATTTAAGCCTGCAAAAGGACATCAAGGCCTATACAAAAAATGGTGCAATTCCAGCTGTCGCTGTTCTCATGAGGAGCCGTGGCCCTAAATATGCTTCCCAACATGGTTAGAAAGGCTGGAGTAACTGATCCATAGATTAGCCATGGTTTGCTAAATAAGCTGAAGCTGAGATAGGAGATTATTTGTAGCTCAGGACCGAAACGAAGAGTCCTTAGTGCTCTCTGAGCTTAGTGTTTTTCTTGCAGACCTTGGGCCCCTCAAGCCCAGGCTTGCATCATGCTGAACCATTATATTATTATATGGTATGTTTGATGTGACTTTAGGGCATGGGTGTCAAACCTGTTGTGTCACGTTCATGTCACATGACATATCGCAATGTTTTTTGCCTTCGTGGAGCTGGGGTGGGCATGGCTTGTACGTGATGCATCTGGCCCATGGGCTACCAGTTTGTGACACCTCTTCCTTGGAGTGAAAAGTGAACCCAGCGTACTGAGGTTTAATCATGGCTTACCAGTGTTGAAAAAACACTTGATGGTCTCTGCTTGAGGTGAGCAATAATAGCAATGGCCATTTACTTTTTTTGTGTCAAAATTTGGTTCATTCATTCATTTTGTATGGACCTCAGTTGCCATGAGCCTCTGGGTAGCTAACACTGAATTGAAAATACCAAAATAAACCAACAACCAGGCAGAATTAAAAACACAGTCCACCTTACAGAGCTCATAAACCCACACAAATAAGCCTCTTCAAACAGGCTCACCTGATCTTCTGTTACACAAGGCAAGTACTGTGACAGAGAAGGCAGGCTCCCTGTGTCTCATAATATTACCTTGTTTAGTACAAAAGGGATTTGCAGAAGCCCCATCCTGTCAGAGTTAGTGGGATGGGTAAAAATAACTGGAGGCAGATGGTCCCACAAATAATCCACCCTTGTGCCATTAAAGGCTTTGACCAGCATCTTGAATTGTATCCAGAAGCCTACTGGGAGCCAACTGTACCCTTGGTCCCTTTAGAAAAGGGATACCCCATCTAGAACCAATGACAGAACATCTCCAGATCCAGGATAGTCTTAAAATCCATAGTCACTCAGCCTTGAAAGGGTTAAGCCTAAGTCTGTTGCGCCCTATCCAGACTCCCAAAGATTCCAGACATAGAAAAGAACTCTGATGGCATCCATATGTCAGTCAAGTATTATCAGCATTCTGATGATGCCTAGATCCATTTAGTGGTTTCATGCAGATGTTGAGGAAGAGTGAAGAAAGACTTGAACTTTGTAGAATCTTGAAAAGAAGAGACTTAAGACTAGATCTTCCCCAACAGTGACTAGAATTGAGCCTGGAGAAAAAAAAGAAGACCTATATGTCCAAACCTTCTAACCTGGTCTAAGAAGGATTATAGGCACATAATAACTTTATTCTCACCATTTTATTGTTTTCCTTGCTTTTAATGTTGTGAGCTCCTTGGACTCTTATTAAGTTGGTGTGAGGCCAGGAGGATGGGGGGAGACTGAATTAAATGAATGAATGGTACCAATTTCACTTAAGCCAGATCATCCTTTCTTCTAGTCCAGGGGTCTCCAAACTTGGCTACTTTAAGACTTGTGGACTTCCAATTCTCAGAATTCCCCAGCCATGATGAAGAATTCTGGGAGTTGAAGTCCACAGAATCTTAAAATGGCCAAGTTTGGAGACCCTGCTCTTATCACAGACTCTCAGCTGATAATTCTAGTGTGGTCTTCACTCCCCACACACCTCCTTCAACGTTCTTCACAATCTCCTTTGTCTGGTCACCAATTCACACTTTTGCCATAACAATACATCTATATATCTGATCTATTTATATCTGCACTCCTGAAGTATTTACTGCTAAATATTTTCTATTTTGGTCCATCCTGTTCACGTTCAACCAACCATAGGGTATCACTCAGCAAGCCACAGCCTGGCCTCTCCACCGCTCAATCTCAATCAATTGGCCTAATTAATTAGCAGCTTGCATTTATTGCTTTTTGCCTGGGAACAAGAGGGAAAGTACAAATAAAGCATCAATACTTCTCACATTGACCAGAATGCAACTACTTTCTCAGAATCTGAATTAATAAAATTGATCCGCTGATTTACCTCTGACTGATGAATCTCAGTTTACAGTACACTACTTTCTTCTGCAGCAAGTTGTATTTCCCAATAGCATCTATTGTCAGGGCTTAAACTAGAGGTTTACTGAATGGGAGATCTGATTGTGTTGTTGCACATAGGCATTGTTGGGCCAGGGAAACAAGTCTACAACAACTCACCAAGGCCAACTCGCTACGGCCAACTTGCTATAGGACAACTCACTATAGGACAAGAGTTGCACTAATACTGAAGAAACAGAGGAATAAAATCATTAAAGGGAGGATGCCAAAGGAGGGACAAAATGAAATGTAAATGACAAAGATTGAAATATGTTTAAATTTTTAAAAAGTTAAATTGAATTGCTGAATTGTCCCACAGTGATTTGTCCCTTGGTGACTTGGCCAACATTTTGCTTCTCATCTGAGAAGCTTCTTCAGTTCTGACTGGATGGTGATGTATGAAAGAATTTATATTCTTTGCTCTCTGAAGATCAGTTGTCAGCTTTATGAGAGTCCTCGAAGCCACATGGGGATTTATCTTACTGCAAATAATATAAATCCTTCCATTCCCCACCATTCAGTCAGAACTGAAGAAGCTTCTTGGATGAGAAGCGAAACATTTCTTTCTTTCTATCTTTCTATCTATCTATCTATCTATCTATCTATCTATCTATCTATCTATCTATCTATCTATCTATCTATCTAACAACAAACATAAACATAAAACAACAGATAAAACCTTCTTGGACCACAACAAAGATCTCCAGAATGGAACTCACAGTACAGGATCAGAGGACAGAAAGCCATAGATATTCAGGCAAGGGTCTCTCTCCCTGGTGCTGAACTTCATATGGACTGTGACATTCAAACCATCAGTCTCTCTTTGAAGAAACCAGCAATGGCAAGGAAGCTGCCATTAAAAGCTTTGAATATAACATCAAATAAATAGTCAAGTAAAAGTAAAAGTATAGTAAAGGTAAAAGTAAAAAGTAATAAAATAAAATAAAATAAAAAATAAATTAAATTATTGAAATAAAATAAAAATAAATTAAAATAATAAGAAATAAAACATCTGTGAGGCAACTATTTAAGCTTTCCCAATTCACATTGAGATCAAACAGCATTTCTGCCTTCTTCCCACCTCAGTTTCTCAAGGCCAATTTCCATTCTCTGACCTAACTCATCTTTTTCCACCCTCAATAGAAGTAGAACAATTTTTAAAATTATTTTTTATTTCCCTCCTCTTGTCCATCTCTTGCCACCACCTCAGCCTTACAGTAGAGGTAGTATTCCGCCTACAACAGTTTATTTAGTGACCGTTTCAAGTTACAACAGTACTGAAAAAAAATAAACTCATGACCATTTCTCACACTGACAACTATTGCAACATCTCCATGGTGATATGATCAAGAGTTAGATGCTTGGCAACTGACCCATATTTATGACAGTTGCAGTACCTCAGGGTCATGTGACCAACTTCTGCGATCACATGATCTGTGACTAGCAAAGTCAGTGGGGAAGCTAGATTCACTTAACAACCATATTACTAATTTGACATTTGCAGTGATTCGCTGTAGCAAAAATGGTCTTAAAATGGGGCAAAACTCACTTAATAGCAGAAATTTTGGGCTCAATTGTGATCGTACATTCAGGACTACCTGTACTTGAAATTTTATTTCTAATTTCTCTCTATGATTTTTTGAGTTCATTGTCAAAGGCTCATTGTCATTTCCCCATCATTTGAAGGTTTTACCTGGCTCCCTACTTTTTCCATGGGAGAAGATCCCACTTGTTTTTTCTCTTGGGACTGAGCTGAGTTGAAGAGAGTTAGTCAGGATTGGACAGGGAAGGGCAAGAGATATTCTCCAGGCCTTTCCTCACCACAGAGGAATAAAAATATCACACTCCAAATTTTCTTTCATCTTTCAAACACGACTCATACTGAGGTTAGATATAAATGTATGACAAGTTTTAAAAACAACAACAAAAAACTGTAGAGTTGGAAAAGACACAAGGGATCATCTATAAAATACTAGTGTTAGGCAGAATGTGATCCACTGGGGAGCAAAATAAAGGGTGGGACTTCTTCCTATGCTACTTAAATTCTATTTACTTATTGACTTGCTGTTGAATTTCTATAGTGCCCAGAAATGACACCCTGGTAGTTTACAAGAATTTCAGAAGACCAATTTAAAATATATACAATGCAATGTGAAAATCCACTCTTCTAGACACTTTACTAAATTGCTTTGGAAAATCTTCCTGAAAGTCAGCAGGGAAAGATCCAAATGGATCTCAAATAACAAGTTTGAAGTTATAATAGAAGAGGTCCAACATCCACCCCACACCTTCCTCACTTCACATCGGGATACACCCCAAAACTGAATCTCTTTCAATGAGCTGACCAGATGAGTTTTATTTTGGATAAATTAATCTCTTCTCTAAGACAGACATTTCCTTCAGGTTTGGACCAGTTCTCCTGTACCGGTAGTTATGACCCCCAGTTGGGCCTGCCCACCCGCCCAGGTGCTATCCCGTCCTATATATCCCACCATTTTTGCTCATGCACCCCGCCCTCGCAGCTTAGCTGCTTTCTGCATCTCACCCAAACTACTCACCCTGGCTACCATGTGTAGGAAATTCCCTTGGTTTTATAGCCATGTACAAGTTCACATTTTTGTGAAGAAGGGTATGTGCACATGCACTCACACTTTCGACGAACCAGTTGTTAAAATATGTGCAGCCCACCTCTGGAAAAACACATAGATTGGAGTGGAATAATGTTATGGGATTATTGGAAGAAACAAAGGTGTTTTCCTTCTCAAATGGCTGCCAAGAAAACAACATGGATGTCTCCTTGTCACCAGAAATCAAGCTGAACATTTGGGAGACAACTGTTTCCTTGATATCCAATCGGACCTGACTGTATGTTGCAGTGGAAATGTATCTTTTATGCTTTCCTTGAAAAACTCTGTTCTGCGGGGAAATAAACCTGGTGTGCAGTCAAAATGAATGAATTGAAAATAATTCCCTGGGTCTTTCAAGCATCCACATGCCAAGGAACGAACTTGTAAATGAGAAAGACTGTCTGTTCAGAAAGCGAGATGCTGAAAGATTCAATCAGGGGGAAGAGTCCTAGGGTTTGCAATTGTGCTTTAGGCGAATAAGTGTGATGAAAAGGATAAACAAACAGCCGGACAATTCAGGACAATCAAAGGACAAAATTAAGTGGTCACTAAAAATAACAGCAATGCCCCTTTCTTTCTCTCTCTCCCTCCTGATATCTTTACATGCCAAATTATCTTGACTGCTGCTTGAGAAGACAAGAACCAGGAGCCTCAACTGAAGGTCAGGACCACTGTTGCTTCTGGCTGGGCAGCACTAAATACCCAGTGAATTAATTGCACTGATGAAAACAAGAGGGAATAAAGGGGTCAGCCTATATGGACCAAAGGCAATCTTTGAAGATGCAGAATATGAAAGAAAAATGTTATTACTTTTGAACTTTGGTGTTGGAGAAGATTCCTGACGAGGACTATGGACAGGCAAGAAAGTAAAAGGATGGATTAGCAAACAAATCCACCTAGATTATTCCGCCCTTAAGCTACAAATGCCAAGACTCAAATTATCCTTATTTTGGACACATCATGCAAAGAACCAACTCTCTGGGAAAAGGTTGCAATGCTGGGAAAGGTGGAAGGAAAGGAAGAAGGAGGAAGGAGGAGGAAGGAGGAGGAGGAGGAGGAGAAGAAGAAGAAGAAGAAGAAGAAGAAGAAGAAGAAGAAGAAGAAGAAGAAGAAGAAGAAGAAGAAGAAGACCAGCAGTAAGGTGGATAGGCTCAGTTACAGTGTGATGGGGGCACATTTGGGGAGATTTGAAAGAACAAGTTAGAGCAGGGGTGTCAAATTTGAGGCCTGTGGGCCAAATGCGGCCTGAGATTTGGTTGGATCCAACCCATGGGGGCATTCTGGAAAGTACAATGGGCCAGCCCGTGTCACTTCACGTTGTCTACCCATGTCGCTTTGGCCCAGTCTAACCAATGCAAATAAGAAACATGCCAGCAGTTTGGGCAATGGTGTCAAGCTGGCCAAGCTCACCCAGCTAGCCCCCCCAGCAAATGACATCAAGATGGCTACGCCCACCCATCTGGTCATGCCCACCCAGCACCCCCAAGGTCAATCACAGCTCTGATACGACCCTCAGTGAAGTCGAGTTTGACACCCCTGGGTCACAGACACATCATCTATCTATGGCGTTGCTCCCTCCAGGGACATGGGACCAGCCATTTCAGTTGCTAGGCAACCAGACAGCGATTATAGCCATTGGCCACATCCCATGGTCACATGACCACAATTTACAATGTTTTTATCCAAACCCAGCATTTATGTTTTGGGCCACCCCCTGCACAGCCATGGATTCGCTTAATGACCATGGCATTCACTGAATGACCACCCACCAAAAAGGCAGCAAAATTGGGTTGGTCACACCTGCTTTATAACTGTCATGATTTTCTACCAGAATGAACAAGCTCCATTAGGGTTGTAAGTCAAAGATTACTTCTATCCTAATCTGCATATCAGAAAAGCTTCCCTTACAGGGCTATCCAATATCTATAAATATAATATAATTTGCTAGCTCATCTGTCTCAATAAGTCACCAGGATGAAAAATGTCCAACTTCTTCTGACTTCTCAGAAATAAGGTTAAAAAAAGTAACAGCTTGTATGCTGGAAGGAAGATAAGTTTGTCCCTGATGCACCTGAATCATGCAGTACATAATACACATGCTACTTCTCCAAAGAGATAGAATAATTCTGTGAATAAATTCAAATACTCCTGAGTTATGGTCTCCATGTTCCTAAAGATTAGAAAATGACAATCAAGGAGGTTAAAAACAAGCACAATAAAATGTGGGTTTTACATTATGTACCTTTAAATTCCACCTCATTTTCCTGGTATCTCTGGAGACAGAACATGGGATTCATAGACAGGAAGTCCTCAACTTACAACCTTGATTTGGTTAGTGACTCTTTCAAATTACAATGGCATTGAAAAAAAGTGACTTACAACCAGTCCTCACCCTTACGATGTTCACAGCATCCCCAAGGTCATGCGGTCACAAGTTGGGCATTTGGTAAGTGGCACATCAATGACAATTACAACCTTCCCAGACAGCTTCTGACAAATCAATTGGGGTGGGGGGGAATGACAGCTAGATTCAGTTAACGACAGTGTGATTTACTTAAAAATTGCAGTGATTCGCTTAATAACCAGGGCAAAACAGTCACAAAATTGGGCATGGACTCATTTAACCACTGCCTTGTTTAGTATTCTGACCCAGCTCCCCACATACGACAAACCCTCTGAAATTAAATCAATGATTCCTTTATTAGGATAGCCAGTAGCCCTGGCAAAAAGTTTCTCTCTCAATGCAAGCTAACAAGTCTCTCCAGCAGGGAGATGAACAGTTGTCTGCCACAGCTATTCATCTCTTCCCCCTGCCTTTTATCCCCAGAGCTATGGTAGAGCCTCCCTAGCAGCAGTGACTCTTCTGTCCCAAGGATTGGCCCACAGATTTCTACTGCTCTCCTCTCCTCTGCCTTCTGTGAACCTGTGCATCAGGCACTGGACCCAGTTGTTCCTCCTCTTCCTCATCTGCCACCTCCAGACCTGGGGGCTGTTGACTCTCCATCTGAGGGCTGAGCCTGTGGAGACGGCAGCAGAGTCGGATAGTGGGGTGGAACATGGGCTAGTCCAGGAGTCTGGGGAAGACTCGGACGAGGGTCCTGTGTCTGATACAGAGACGGGGCCAGGGCCATCTAGGAGTTATGTACTGGTTGCGGAGCCTCCAGAATCTGACAGCAGCAAGGCAGAGGAACAAGGGGAGCCTGCTCCCAGTGCGTGTGTGTGCAGAGCTGCCAGAAGGCAAGAACAGTTAAGACAAAAGGGGCGACTTGGGAATAAGGCTTGGAGGTGATTGCCAAAAGTCATAAAGGAGGAACAAAAGGACAGGGATCTTTTCAGGAAGCAACTTTGTGCGTACTGGTTAGCTTGAAACCTGAAGCTCAGTGTTGAATTTGTGTTCTGTTTTGGTCTCGGATAACTAATTGGACATTTAGTCATAGGCAGCATTTCAAGGAAGATAAAGGTGCATGCTTATCAGACTTATCCTGAAGGATTTTGGCAGACTTCCATGAGACTATTTACAAACTGTGTGAGACTCATTACGGTCTATGAATGATGAAAATTCACAGCTGTTGAAATAAAGGAAAAGGGTTTGGGGACTAATGTGTGTTTGTTAGTGTCTCCATAAGCCTTGGTCAGAATACCTCTGCAGCAGAAATTGTGGCCCCAATTGTATCTGTCGATCAAGAACTACTTGTAATGGAAGCCACACAGGAGTTGATCGGATTGTTCATTTTTGTAGCCACTCCAGTATATTTCTGCCAAGAAGCTAGAGTCACTGTGAATTACAAACCAGGGCTGCATAAAAGGCAGTATCTTTTAGGAAATTCTATGCAAGCTATTTTTCTCACATGTGGACTTAAAGAGGGATCTTTCTTTCGTAAATTGTGATTGCCCACCAGGTAAATTGAAAAACATGGCTGCCTGCCTTCCACTCTTCACCTTATGTGAAAGCAGGCCTTTGTCTCAAGCTTGGTGTAACCAAAGGCAACTTTTTAAATATGGCTCCCACAAACCCACTTTGAATTTTGCAAGGCTCCAGCCAGGGGTGGGATTCAAATTTTTTAACAACCGGTTCCGTGGGCATGGCTTAGTTGGTGGACGTGGCTTGGTGGTCATGTGACTGGGTGGACATGGCTTGGTGGTCATGTTATTGGCTGGGTGTGGCCAACTCAATATCACTCACATCGAGGCACGCATCTCCTCACCTGGCCTCTCGTGATCCTCTCGTGGGGATGCTGCAACAGTCGTAAGTGTGAAAAATGGTCATAAGTCACTTTTTTCAGTGCCATTGTAACTTTGAATGGTCACTCCACACAAGCAAAGTACCAGCAAAGGAGGGGAAAAAAACTCCAGAGAAGTTCCTGAGACAGGAAGTCTAGTCCTGCCAAGAATGTAATAAGGGTTAACGGAGAGGCAGTTTCTGTAAGCAACACCAGAATGTTTCCTTCCTGCCTTCCTTACAGGATTAGGCCAGTAATTTCTTCTAACAACCAGTTCTCCGGTTTGCTTTGAATGTTAACAACTGGTTCTAGCAAATAGGTGCGAACCGGTAGAATCCCACCCCTGACTCCAGCCTTACTGGAGCAAGGTAAGAGGCATCTGAAGCACAAAAGTCAACACAAAAAGATCATAACTACAACTGCAGCACAAAGAGAAGTAACTCAAGATAACAGCAGCTCTGCAGTCAGGCAAAAATCAATTAAAATAAAACATGTCTACAAAATGCACCCAGGTACCACCCTGGGTTTTGCAAGCTCCTGCTTATTTAGATTTTAATGAATATTTCTTTAGGTTGCCTTCTACCTTTATTGCTATCCCTAAAGACTCTCTTGTATTTAAATGATGACATTCGGGCTATTAAGGGGGCCTTTTGCTGAACTGACTTTCGTTGTTCAGTTAGAATTGAGGACATACACACCGAGTCCCAAATCTGAAAAACTGTGCCTCCACACCTATCTGTAAAGTACACCATCACAAATTTTGCTATCTTGTAATCTTGGCTCGAACTGAACTAATTTGGCTTGAACAGAAAAATATTCAGAATAACATTTTTCCCCATCTCCAATTTTTCCAAAATTTCCAGGTTTGTTTGGTTTTTTTGCCTTACTATGAAAAATCTAAGAAATACATATCAATTGTTCTTCATGTTTCCACATGTATCTATCTTTTCATTGCTCCAATAAATCTGGAAATACAAACAGTAGAGTCAAGGTGTCATCTCAGCTGTCCCTCATGGCCTCTCTCAAAAGAAAAGTCAATCTCTAGCCCAGGGAAAGTATGAAATTGATAAAATAATTGTGGGGATTGTTCTAGGGATCCTTGACAGGCAGATTTGGCTTTCTCGTTCCCAAAGTAGCCCTGGTCAAGGATGGGTGGGAGGGAAACATTCCATGTTTTCTTCCAGTGTCATTCAATTTGATGAATAACAGAACACCAGAGTTGGAAGGGATCTTGAAGGTCTTTTAGGTCAGGGGTCGCCAACCTTTTGGACCTCAGCGATCACCAAACTCATAATTTTAAATCCCAGGGACCATTAACTGGTTCTGTGGGAGTGGCCTAATTTGTGGGTGTGGCTTGGTGGTCATGAGACTGGCTGGGCATGGCTTGTATGTAAATATTATGAATATTTATATAAATATTGATTTTTTATAAAAAAGAGCAAGTTTTACCCAAAATCAGGCAAAGCAGGCAGGCAGATTGAGTTGCTCACAGAATCATTCAGTGATCTATCNCAGGCAGATTGAGTTGCTCACAGAATCATTCAGTGATCTATCTATCTGCCATCGGCTAGCTCAGTCTCTCAAATTTACTTGCTGTGTGTCTGCATTGAAAAATACAACCTTCAGTCCTAAGGGAGGTTTGGCTGTGTTTAAAAGCAGAGCCAAAGATCTAAAGATTAGCTAGAAAGTAAGAAATCCAACAATTTCCTGCTTCCTAGCTAATCTAAGTCTCCTGACACAGCAGAACAGATGATGGTCAGGAAAAAGGAAAAAACAGCTATTTAGCGGGCAAGTTTGCCAGGTAAGGAATGAGTAGGCAGTGAGGGTTCCCATGAACCATGCGGGCGGTGCCTGGATTAATTGCTTTCGGGGGGTGCTCTGGGGGTGAGATTTCTCTGCGGCCCACCAAAATTTTCTCATGGCCCACCAGTGGCAACCGCTGTTCTAGTCCAACCCCCTGCTTAGGCAGGAAACTCTATACCATTTCAGACAAATGGCTGTCCAATAAATCTCTGAAGGTGATTCTGTTTTCTGTTTTTGCTTCAAAGAACATTTATGGTGAAATGTTCTTCTTCAGATGTTATTGTCCTTACTCCTATCCCTTCATAAAAGTACAAAAAGGTATCAAAAGCTCGCAACCCTTTAAACCATGGCTTACATGTACTTCTAAATTGTGGGCTTTCAGAAAACTAACACCTGAATGGCAAACTAAGATGAATAGATTATTCTTTCTCCTTCTCCTGTCATTCAGCTGGTTTTACACTTAAGGCAGGACTAAGAACTCACCGTCTGCCACTTTCTCCTCTGGTACCTTAACTATTACAATTCAGGAAAATCTCCTGTGCTGAATGATGGTGTCTTCGTGATATAGAAAACACAGTTTTACCTTTATGTCTATTGAGGTTCTCAGCCCTCCAGGTCATGGTTGTCCCAAAAATGCTTTTTTTTAAGAGTTCTATTTTTTCTTTGAAGATGTTTGCTTCTCATCCAAAAAGCTTCATCAGTTCCGAAGAAGCGAAATGTCTTCAAAGATAAAACAGAAACTCCAGCTGCCTCTTGAAAAAAAGCACCTTTGGGGCAATTCTGCCTTTAGTTATACTGCCAGCTCTCCAGAAAATCCCATTTGCAATTCACTTCCACATTCTCTCTCAACCCCCAGAGCAAGGAAAGATTTAACCTGGAAATAAGGAGAAACTTTCTGACAGTGAGAACAATCAACCAATAGAACAGCTTTGCCTTCAGAAGTTGTGGGAGTCCCATCACCTGAGACTCTCAAGGAGAGATTGGACTCTCATTTGTCAGAAATGATGTGGGGTCTCCCGCTCGGGCGGGGGGTTGGACTTGATAAGCGGTCGCCAACCGATGGGCTGTGAGAAAATTTTGGTGGGCCGCAGAGAAATCTCACCCGCAGAGCACCCCCCAAAAGCAATTAATGCAGGCTGTGCAGAAACATAAAGCTGCGCCGCCCACATGGCCCGCTGGAATCTTCCCTGCCCACTCACTCCTGACCCAGCAAACTTGCCTGCTAAATTGCTATTTTTCTAACCATCAGCTGTTCTGCTATGCCGGGAGATTTAGATTAGCGAGAAAGCAGGAAATGGTTGGATTTCTTGCTTTCTGGCAAGTCTTTAGATCTTCAGCTCTGCTTTTAAGTACAGCTGAATCTCCCTTAGGACTGAAGGTTTGCTTACAAACAAATTCAGTGCAGATTCGTGGCAAGCAAATTTGAGAGACTGAGCAAGCCGATGGCAGATAGATAGATCACTGAATGATTGTGAGCAAGTCCATCTGCTTGCCTGCTTTGCCTTATTTTGGGTAAAACTTGCTCTTTTTTTAATAAAAAAATCAGTATTTATATACATGGTGTGTTGTGAGTTAATTTTGTGAGTTTGCCTGCTAGCAAATTTTATGTAACAGACTGAGCTAGCTGATGGCAGATAGACAGATATCTGAATGAATCTGTGATTCTGTGAGCAGCTCAATCTGCCTGCCTGCTTTGCCTGATTTTGGGTAAAAGTTGTTTTTAAAAATAAAATTCAATATTGATATAAATATTTATAATATTTACATACAAGCCATGCCCAGCCAGTCACATGACCATCAAGCCACACCCACAAATTAGGCCACACCCACAAAACCAGTTAGTGGTCCCTGCGATCTAAAATTTTGAGTTCGGTGGTCCCTGAGGTCCAAAAGGTTGGTGACCCCTGCACTAGATGACCTACAAGGTCCCTTCCAATTCTGATTATCTGTTATCTGCATTCTAATTTATTTTACTTAAATTGCCTATTAGAGAACAAAGGAAATTCTGCATCACAAAACATTGTTCAACTTAGTTACACCATCTATAAACTCCATCCTGCTATGCATTGTAACTGTTCCCTCTTATACAGTGTTTAATTAGGGTTTTTTGTTTTGTTTATGATGTAATAAACTCTATTCTGATTTCTCCCCCCTTCAAACTGGTTACAGGTAGTCCTCAACTACAGGCCAAAATTGAGCTCAAAATTTCTGTTGTTAAGTGAGACATCTGTTAGGTGAGTTTTGCCTCCATTTTACGACAGGCCTTGCCACCATTGTTAAGTGAATCACTGCAGTTGATAAGTTAGTAACATGGTTGTTAAGTGAAACTGGGTTCCCCAATGATTTCGCTTGTCAACAGGTTGCAAAAGGGAATCACATGACCCCAGGACACTGCAACTGTCATAAGTATGAACCAGTTGTCCAGCATCTGAATTATTGATCACGTGATTATGGGGATGCAGCAAAGGTCATAAGTGTCATGCCCTTGTTGGAGTCCAATTCTGAGGGGGAGATTGAGCAGCTGACAGGGAATGGGAGTGTGGCTCTGGTGGCTGTGGAAGAAACGGGAGAAGGGCACAGTCTGGCTGGGCATTCAGAGGAAGACCCAGGGCCATCCCCTCTTCATCCTAGGGCATGCAGGGAAGAATGGAAAAGGGAGCAATGTGGCTTACGAGAGAGAAAAAGGCCCTGATCCCTTTCATTAATTGCAGCTGGGAGAACAGGATATAAGAAGGGTGTTTGCACACAGCACCTTGCTGGAAGCAAAACATGCATTATCTTTGTTGAGGCTTATCTGAGTTTTCTCATCCTGCCAAATGTGGGTGCTTCATTATCTTTGGGAAGTCTGTAATTTATTTACTTCAGAGTTTGTGTTGGTTTTTTTTATTTTTAATTTATCTGTATTTTGGGTTCGGACTGCATTTCTTTCCTTTGTAGACTGTTTTTGGAAGAGTTTGATCTCCAGCTGAGGATAACTGGACATTGAGGGCCAAGTTGGAGGCATAAAAGGGAATTTATCTACTTTTGTGCCTTTGTTATTTTTGTGCCATGTGCTGGATCATCACAATAAGTGTGAAAAATGGCCAAAAGTCACATTTTTCAGTGCCGTCATAACTTTGAATGGTCACTAAGTGAACTCTTTTAAGTTGAGGACTCTCTTTAACAGCTTAGACCATAAAATGTAATTTAAAAACTATTGATGTTCTATTGCATTGATGATCTCCATAAGCAGTGGCTCCCATTGATGTCTGCAATCATCAAGTATGTTTGAGAGAAGTGGGGGGGGGCGGAATCCTTGAGCACCCTAAAGAAACAGAAGCTTCCACCCCCACCCCAGAAAACAGATTTTGAAATACTTACAAGAGTGATTTTGGCACACTGCTTTCTGAAACCCAGCAGCTGTTGATTTTCAAACAACACAAAGGCTCGTTTTCCAGATCACTTTTAAAAACTAGAGCACACATTTGGAAAAGTGCAAACTCACGCAGTTTTATAGTGAGTCAGATCTTAATAGTCCCAGAGAGATCAACTATCCACATCCTCTCTTTAATCAATGCTGCTTGTTCATTGTCCTGATTAAAAAAAAAAAATCACTTTTCCCAGGAGACCAAAACAGATTTTATTTTATTTTTAAAAAAAAACCTCCTCTTTAAAATTTCCATTTGCTGGAATCTGGTGCAGCTTGTTAGGCCATCGGATCGACACTCCGTCATTGGCTGCAGCAGAAAGTGGGAAGGAGGGGAAAGAGAATTACTCAAAGACTGCATTTATAGCTAGCTACTAAGGAAGCTCAGTCCTATGTGGAAATGCGAGCTTATAGATGAGATGGGAAGCCTTCACATGTTTATAGAAATGTTTCTCGACATTTAAGATGTGTGGGCTTCAGCTCCCCAACTAGCCTGATTGATCATGAGGGGAATTGCATTCAACAAATTTTTCAGGGACAAAGCTTCCCCTGTTTCTAGCTTCCCAAGTATCTTCTTAATAGACAGGCGCCTTAATAAAATTTCAATGAAAATTAAGTGTGATTCATGCTGGGAGGTGGGCAGGAACCAAGAGGGTTTGCATTTTCATGCAAAATTATTTAATTTACATGTAAAAAAAAATCAATGTAGTCTATTTGTTGAAGCTCCAGGCTACAAACCAGGAGACTGTGAGTTCTAGACCCACCTTAAGTATGAACACTGACTAGGTGACTTTGGGTCAATCATCAGGAGACTGTGAGTTCTAGTCCCACCTTAGGCATGGAAGTCAGCTGGGTGACTTTGAGTCAATCATTCTTTGAGTCAATCATTCTCTCAGCCCAACCCACCTCAACAGGGTTGTTGTTGTGAGGAAAATAGGAGGAGGAAGGAGTATTAGATATCTTTGTCACCTTGAGTTATTTATAAAAATAATAAAGGTATAACTACATATATAAATCAAGATATCTAAAGGGTTTGTTGTTTATATTTTGGCATTCACCTTCCTCAATTTTAAATGCACTTTGCCCATGAAAATGCATGCAGAAGGGGAAATGATCAAACCAAATGGATATGCTAACTAGCCAGAATGTCCTCTATTAGAGAAATTTGTATACCAAAAAAAGTACATGTAGAGATGTCCTTTAAAAAGCATTAATGCAGACTAATGCAGAAATCGGATACAACAAAGTTAAGGCGGGGGGGGGGGAATGAATTTCTCTGTTAAATCCAAAATGACAGGCCCATCCACCAATACCAACAGCTTGGGAAATGTTGGCATGTAGTCCTGGAAATCACATTTAGACTGCAACGCAGGAAATTGAGATCCAAGATTTCCAAGTTTGTTTTCTCTGGGCTAAACTATACAATATGTTAAATATGTAGTGTAGGGCTGCTCCTCCATGTTTTATTTACATTAGGATAAGCGCATGGAGACCCAATTCTAAGGCCATCACAACCCCTTTCCCAGGGCTTTCTTTCACAGTTAAAAAACAGCAACACACTATTATCTATAAAATGATGTGTCATTGGTATTTTAACATTTGAGAAATTGTCAAAAATGCATAAGGGAGTTACAAATGTATGCTGGAAATGCAACTGCAAAAAATAGCCTTTTTATCACCTCACCTACTTGTGATAAAGCAAAGAGTTACCAGGATCAGATTTCTACTTTAATTCCGAAGATTCGTAAAATAAATATAAAACTGAAACCAGAAGTTTTCCTTTTAGGTTTGACAGATAAAGAACATGATGGAAAACTTGGAACTTTGTTATTTTAGATAGAAAGATAGATAGATAGATAGATAGATAGATAGATAGATAGATAGATAGATAGATAGATAGATAGATAGATAATATAGAGATATATAGACAAACACACATACACACACACTGACAGCAGGAAGAATTGTATATGCACACAAAGATGGAAAGACACACTAATTCCTACAGTGGAAGATAAAGGTGATGGAGTTGTTTTTCTGGCACTTTGTGCTGTGCCTCTGCGTATTACAAAGCTGAAAGACAAAGTAATTTATAAAATTGGAGAGTCTGAAGGGCTATAAAATTAGATTATAAAGTCCAGCCCTTTATAAAGTTTAAAAGTTAGAGCAGAGGTGTCCAACCATGACAACTTTAAGACCTGTGGACTTCAACTCCCAGAATTCCACAGCCACAGTGGGGAATTCTTGGAGTTGAAGTTCACAAGTCTTAAAGTTACCCGCTGAGTTAGAGCATCCCCCACTGGTAGCTCTCAACGCTCAACTTGAACATATCCAGACAAAAGACCGACATCTCCCCTTGGTCACTGAGTTTACAGTCCAACTCTTCTTACTAGTAGAAAGTTATTCTTTTCCTAATCTTCTACTTGGATTCCTCACACAACACACAGAGAGAGACTTCAAAGTTAATGTACTCTGCAGAACAAAGTGTAACATTGTCTACTGGGCATTCATTCCAGTTGGCTGTAACGAAGCAAAAGTCTGCCACTGGCTTTGGCGAAAGCCTAGCGAATTTTGGCTTCTCTTTCTGGACTGTCTCCATTCCAACCGGTCCTGTAAGAATGTTGTAGATAAGAAGCAGTACCTGAATTCAGTTTTTCCTTCTCCCCTTTCTTTCCCTTTATCTTTTGCATGGTGAGGGGACTTGCAGACTTGGGAATTTTATTACTGTTCGTAATAAACATCTGCAAGCTGGGCAATGCTTATACGAATAGGATAGGTTAGGAAAGGATAGAATAAGATAAGACAGAAAAGAGAATAGAATAACAGAGTTGGAAGGGACCTTAGAGGTCTTCTAGTCCAACTCCCTGCTCAGGCAGGAAACTCTATACCATTCCAGACACATGGCACTCCAATATGTCAGCTTTGGAAACCATATTGAGATCAAATGCTCCCACACTGCCACATTTTGAGCCTGGGAAATACTGGAATTACTTGGAGTATATGTAGTTAGACATAATAACATTCTTTTTTTACTAATTCAAGGTCATGTTATTTTGCGCATAAGTGAGGAGAAGTCTTAAGTTGGGATGGATGGTGATTGGGGTATGTGATACAATGATGGGTGCAGGGGGTGGATTTGTAGTTTTTACTTATTGCAAGGAAGCCCGGAACTTTCAGATTCAGGATTCCCCAGTTGTGCCAGATAGTATCCAAAATAAACTTTTGAGAAGATATCTGTCTCGGAGTTATTGGTTGGAGTGGAGGTTTGCTGGAATACTGACACAATCTCTTTTCAAAAACTTCCAGTGTTGGAGAATTCACAATAAGGCAAATTTTTCCATTGGTTAATTGTTCTAACTGTCATGGAATTTCTCCTTAGTTCTGGATTGCTTCTCTCCTTGATTTGTTTCCACCCACTGCTTCTTGTCCTACCTTCTTTGGAGAATAGGTTGACTCCCTCTTCTTTGTGGCAACCCCTGAGATATCGGAACATGATCCTGATCCTGTGTCCATTCTTGTCTTGAAAGTAGTGCCAATAAGAATTAATCACACCATAGACATTCTTCCTGGTGATACTAGGCTCCCTACTCTGAATTTCGTATTTTCATCTCTTTAAAACAATATGTTGATGTGGACCATTTTCTAATATTTTGGCTTCTAAGACAGGGTTTGCAAACTTGTGGACCTCAACTCCCAGAATTCCTCAGCCAGCCATGTCGGGAGTTGAAGTTCACAAATCTTGAAGTTCCCAAGTTTGGAGACCCATTCTAAGATCAGGGTTCTTCAAACTTGACAGCTTTAAGACTTGTGGACTTCAACTCCCAGAATTCTTCCTCTAGCCATGTTAGCTCAGGAATTCTGGGAGTTGAAGCCCACAAGTCTTAAACTTGCCAAGTTTGAAGACCCTTGTGTAAGACAGTCCAAGTCTAGCTTTTTAAGGTTAGCCTTCAAATAAAGACTTCCAATTTACTTGAACTCAGCAGAAAATATTAAAGCTTTATGTGTGTTGTTAGCCACATTATTTTTCTTCTCACCCCAATACTTTTAAGAATTTGGTGCTGAGAACTTAGGTATATATGCATTTGTGTGTATGGAAATTTAATCAATGAACAAACCTCCATAAAGACAAAAGATTCAGAGCTTTTCACAAAATCTGCCTTAAGTAAAAACTCTGTGCTGTCTTTCCTTAGTAGAATCATCCCATCAGAAACAAACAAACAAACAAACAAACAAATAAATAAATGTATGTATGTATGTATGTATGTTCTGGTGCTGTGTTCATTTAATGTTCTAATCACATTTATACAATCAGGCACAGTTGACTGCATTCACACACTTCAAACCATAAGCCATTTTATAAGCCACAGTGCCTCAGTTCACACTCTAAACTAAGGCAAACCAATCACAGTCGGGCTTAGTGTGTTTTGTGATCGCAGCTGTTAGATCAAACATTACCTTTTTTTTTTTTTTCCTGGTGAGGTGCGTATTTCATTCTCATAGGAAAAAAAAACTTTTTTTGAGCCACTAGGCACATTTTCAACCAGGAATTTGAGTAAATCCCTTTCAAGCACCCTGCATAAAATGCCCCTTGTCTTCTCAAATGTAAGAAAGGCTGATAAACATTTCTGATTAACTTTCAGAAGTTAAACAACTATCTTGGGCATGTGTTTGCACACGCACGAATATGCATATATGGGGAGCAGGAGAGAAGAAGAAAAAAAAGACTATGAAAAAGACATGCTCTTGGCAAGGCATAATATAAACAGAAAAAAGTGCCAGAATAAACCAGGGTGTAAGAGACTGGGTTCTTTGTCAATCGAAGCTTTTCTTCCAGAACTTCCCCACTGCCATATGTCTGCAACCAGCCAGCTGCAGATCTAATAAGAAAGTTCTTATTCAGAGTCTATAATGTTTTGCAGGTTGCCACAAGGGTTACTCACAGGGAGAGACGCTGATGTCACGGTTCCAACAGACAAGGAACTGAACTAAGCCAAGATGCATCGCTTAATAGGAGAAGAAGGGGAAGAAAGTGAAGGGGGAAGGAGAGAGAAGCGAAAGAGAGGAAAGAAAAATAAAAAGAGTATGAGGATGGAAAAGCACACTGCATTCAAAGATGTGTTCTCAGAATTAACCACTAAATGCTGTCAGCTCATACTGGAGGTGGGGGGTACAGGTGGGGAGTGGGGGGCCAATCTTCTATTAACTTGGTTGGTTGTGCAAAAGAAGGAAGGGATTTGGGGCTCGATGCTAGGAGAAAATTAGGAGGTGTTGAGTGGGCAGAGGTGGGCCTTCTTTCAGTTCCAAATTGAAAGGTTACAGGTTTTTTAATTGCCAAGGTTGGAGACCCCTGCTTTAGATAATTTCTTGCCATTGTGCCTAGCTAATGGCCATGCAGTCTGAGAAACAAGGAGGGCACCAGGCTGGGGAAGCTTTTACCCAGAGATGGTATTCAGAAGGTTCTGACCAGTTCTGGAGAACTGGTAGTGGAAATTTTGAGTAGTTCAGAGAACTGGCAAATCCCACCCCTAACTGGCCCCATCCCCATCCCCATCTATTCTCTGCCTCCTGAGTCTCAGGTGATCGGCTGGGTCTTCTTTTGTTGCCCTGTCCAGGAGAACGGAGCTGAAAAGCAGGTTAGTGGGATGGGGAGGGAATGAGATTTTGCAGTAACCTTCCCCCAGGAGGGTGGGGGGGAATGGGGATTGTGCTGTAACCTTTCTCTGCCACGCCCACCAAGCCATGCCCACTCAGCTGTGTCATGCCCACAGAACCAATAGTAAAAAAAACTTTTAATCCCACCACTGATTTCACCCCTCTGTTGACTATAATAAATCAGATATCAAGCATGGAAATCAGGAAACCCAAGCAGTTCAAATGAATATATAGATTTACTACAAGCTGAAGTTCTTTACAATAATCTGAACTAACGGTTAAAAGCAAATTGGTGGTAGACAGGATTTAAGGTAGGCTGGACTTAAATCTCTTGTTAGGTGCAAAGGGACTCGAGGCTGATGACATGTTTGACTCCTCCCTCAGGCTTAGTCTGGTTGCCTCCGACATCAGATCTAGTCTACCATTTCAATGAAAAACAGCTGCCATTTCAACAGGAAACTCTTTCCTGTTTCTAAAACATTCTAATTAATTCTGCTCTATAAAGCTAAAATCAAGATGGCTGATTGGTAATTCCACAGAGCATTGTGTTTGGACTGGGTCATTTAGGGAAATGGAAGGAGAAGAGAAAGAAGAAGAAAATGAGCTATTTTACTACAGGCTGGAGCCCACTGAATTAAATATCACTCTAATGGAAATGATTACTTAAGAATAGCTTAAACTGTAGGAAGTAGCATCAAAAGGTCTCGAGCCAAATCTTACACTGTTCCTTTAGGCTAGTGTTTCTCTAACTTGGTAACCGTAAGATGTGTGGACTTCAATTCCCAGAATTCCCCAGCCAGTTGTCAGGAGCTCAAACCCTCTTGGGTGGCATTTAGCTAGAACTACAATCCATTCTTAGTTGTGAAGCTTGGTCATGCCAATCATCTCTTCTCAACCTTGACTGACCTTTGGTTGCTATGAGGACAAGACAAGAAGTGGAAGAAAGAACCATATATGTCAGCTTTTATACCTGGGATGAAGGTTAGAAATAAACAGATAATTCTTTTTGCATTGGTAAACAAGACCATTTGCCTTATACATGCCAAAAATCAAGGACAAACCACTGTTGTCTTCAGATAGGCCTAATAAAGATTTCTTCTTGAAATTGCAGCGTATGAAAAATCCTGAACTAGACAGATACGTGTTCTGAATTCAAGTCAAAAGAAATAATGACAAACAGAACTTGCTAACTCATAGGAAGGCAATGGGAAATACTGCCTTTTGAACACAACAGTGGCATTTTCTTCTACATAAATGAGCACTAAGCTATGACCTAAGAAAAGTTCTACTTAGGACTAGCTTGCAATCCCTACACTGAAAGCACTTCAACCATAACAATACAAGAGCGCACAATAGATACAAACTCAAGGTAAACCGCATCAAACTTGATTGCAGGAAATATGACTTCAGCAACAGAGTGGTCAATGTCTGGAATACTCCACCTGACTCCGTGGTTTCTTCCCCAAACCCCAAAAACTTTAACCTTAGACTGTCTACTATTAACCTCACCCCTTTCCTAAGAGGTCTATAGGGGATGTGCATAAGCGCACCAATGTGTCTCTCGTCCCTGTCCTATTCTTTCTTTTATTTTTCTTATATGTATCCATGTATTCATAACTGTGTTTATACTTATATCTATTATCTTGTAAGCAATTGACAAATCAAATCAAATAAATAAATAAAAACAGCTTACAAGCCCTGAGATCATCCTCAGAAATTTTGTTCCAATGCCCTCATATCCCAAGCAAGCCAAAAAGTTCTCTGTGGTGGCCTCTCCCAGCTACAGAACATTCTCTGTAATGGTATGCCAGAATGACCCTGAGACACATTGCCTAGGAAATGGTTGGATAAGAGACAGCATATTTTTTGTTTGTTTGTTTGTTTATTTACTTATTTATTTATTTTATATTGCCGCCTATTCGCCCATGGAGACTTGAGGCAGCTTACACAATGTAAAACCATATTTAAAACAAAAAATAAATATAGTCCACAGCTGAATAAAGGACAGGAGAAAAAGCTCAGAAGAGACTCCTAAATTTTTCAGGAGTAAAGGAGATGGGAAGAGAATGTACCCTCAAGATTTGCAGGATTCTGTTAATGTAGCTTCACAATAAAGTAAAATTAGCTGTTTGGATTGTGTTTCCAATCTGGTCTACTTGCTTAGGCTGTTATCCTCCCTAAAACAGTCACAATTGCCTTCTATGCTCTCTTTATGGTGCCAAACAAACCAACAACCAATTTTTATTTTACCATCAGCTTTTCACTTTCAGAGGTTCGGCCACCTGGTGATGTTTTTAAGTTAAGTGCTGCCTTGATGGCCCATTTTAATTTGACCATGATTTTATTAAGCCTCTGTATTTATTTCTGCAGTGCCTTCACTGTATGTCGCCCTGAGAGCGACAGCAGAAGAAAGAAATAAAACACACAAGGAAGTAAATAAATAAATAGGATTATTCCAAATGCTTCTCAGCTGCAGCAAAGGAACAGAGAAAGCACTGTTAATTTCTCCCAGGGTAATCCTGGACTTTAGAAAACAGTGTGCGTAACAAAAGGCATTGCTCCATGGAGCTTACACATTTTGATCTCAAACTCAAACTGCCAAACATTGGAAGAAATTGGAAAGAAAAGCAGACCTTTTCTATGGAGAGTTGAGGAAAATGCAAGAGATCAGGGAAATAGATATTAATTATTTCAATAGGTGTTAAGAAACAGAGCATCTAACTTTCCCATCATGTCCATAGTTTAACGAAAAGAAGGACTAAGGGTGACATGATAGCAATGTTCCAATATCTGAAGGGCTGCCACAAGAAGAGGGAATCAAGCTCTTCCCCAAAGCACCTGAGGGTAAGACAACAAGCAATGGATGGAAACTAATCAAGGAAATAAGCAATCTAAAATTAAGGAGAAATTTCCTGACAATTAGAAAAATTAACCAGTGCCTTCAGAAGTTGTAGGTGCTCCATCATTTAGAGGCTTTTAAGAAGAGACTGGATAACCATTTGTCTAAATTAATATCACGTTTCCTGCCTCAGCAGGGACGTTGGACTAGAACAGTGGTTGCCAACCAGTGAGCCAAGCATCACTGGTGGTCCACAAGAAAATTTCGGTGGTCCGCAGAGAAATGTCACCCCCAAAGCACCCCCTCAAACAATTAATTCAGACTGCACGGGTACACAAGGCTGTGCCACCCACATGGCCTGCGGGAACACAAGACTTGTGTCGCTTGCACTGCGAACAACATGAGGTAGTGAGGGGAGGGAGGAAAGGGCAGAGGAGGGGAACTTGCCCCACGTGCCTTGCCTGGCCACTGGGCTGCTTCTTTCTTCTTCTGCTTTTGGCTGCATGCAAGGAAAGCAGCAAAAGTCTTTCTTTCTCTCCCCCAAACTCCGCCAGAAATGAGTCTTTGGAATCCTGAAAGGCATCCTGTTCCAAGAGGCTGTGCCGGCGTGACAAATCTCACAAAGACTCATCTCTGGTGGAGTTTGGGGAAGAGAAAGAAANCCCCCCCCCTGAGAACAGAGCTGAAGATGGTATCCTATGATCCCAAATAAAGAATGATCGATTGGTAGGAAAATGGGATGGGGAATTTTCCTGCAGACTTTTTTTTGGTATTTTTCCAGGGTCTCTGCTTCTTTCTGCAGAGACCCTGGAAAAAAATCAGCAAGTCACTGTCAATCAAAATTCATATTAGTGGTCTGCTGTATTTAAAATTATGAGTTTGATGGTCCCTGAGGTCCAAAAGATTGGTGACCCATAGACTAGAGGACTTCCAAGCTCCCTTCCAACTCTGTCATCCTGTTATCCTTACACAATTACAATCTAAATAAACTGCCTTTTTAAACCGTTAGCTCAGAGATATCTTTTTATTTCTTTATTTTTCTAATTGTTTTAATTTTGTGCTGATCAATTATGCAGTTTTTCAAATATCTTTCTATTGCATCATTTGTATATGATGAATGTTTTCTCTTAAATCTGCCATCTAATAATGTTGATTTTAATATCTACACACGTCCAAATGAAGAGGAGACACTGTTTATCTTGAGAAGGGCATGGTTTCAACTCGCTTATTCACAGGGAGAAAAAGTACGGATGTCTTAACACGCTTTAGGAGAAATGAAATATATACAAAGCAGCCTTTTATTTTATTTTTTTTCTATTTCTGCAGAAGGGCAGAAATTTGTAAACATATACAGGACATGAAATAGGAATTTTCCCCACACCCTGTTTTCCGTCTACAACTCCGTATCTGTTTTTCAAGAATTTCTTCACCAATCTGTTTTTCCCCCAAATTTCTGTATCGTACTAGATTCTTTTTTTTTTTAATGTACTAAAACAGGCAGTAATCTACACTCTGCACATATTTCCCTAATGTATATAATATGGAACATAATATGCAGAAAAGGCATTTACTTCTTAATTGTAGGGAGGGAGGAAGAACTTCTCCAGTTATTATGGGCAGAATGTCATAACCTTAAAGTAGACCACATTAATGAACAACAGGACTTGAGTTCAGAAAATACAACCTGTCAAATCCTTGCCAAGCATCCTGTCATTTGGGCATGCTCCGTTCCCCTTTTATGACAGCCCATATGAGTATTTTGCAAAAGTTCTGAACTTCAAGCAATTTTATGAACTTTTTTGTTTATGAAACTCATCCACTTGCAAAATCAAAGGGGATATTGCATACAACACTTTTGCTGAGCTAGCTTCTACAGGTGAAACTCAAAAAATTAGAATATCATGCAAAAGTTCATTTATTTCAGTAATGCAACTTAAAAGGTGA
>BHFT01059419.1:0-11176 GCA_004320025.1 Laticauda laticaudata
CAATTATGACACATCACGGCTTGAACTATCTTGCTTTGCATGTAATGAGTCTATCTCATATATTAGGTTCACCTTTTTAAGTTGCATTACTGAAATAAATGAACTTTTGCACAATATTCTAATTTTTTTAGTTTCACCTGTATAGTTGATGTGCAATACTTTGCAAGGTAATTTCTGTTGGGATTATTTTTGACATTCTCCAAAAACAAGATGGTTCAGAAATGTGTTGCTATGACTCAACTGGAGATGGTTAACTCTTCCAAAGAAAGATCAGTTATGCACGATTGATGTATGCTTTTGAGAAGAGACATTATTTCTACTAGGGGATGCCAGACACAAATCTCATCATCTGAAAGTCAGTGTGGCTAACTGCTGGGCACAATGGGATTGGTGATCCAATCACATTTGGGTGGGTACAAATTCCATTTCCTTGTGTAGAGTCTGAGTTTGTCGCCTGCTGAAAATCACAGAAACACATAATGACATCCAACTATTATCATCTACCTAATCTACCACCACCCCTGCCAAAATATAGGTAAGACATGGGGAGGAAGAACCATGTTAGCTTGTGACAGTAAAATGGATAGGTAATATCATGGGCAAAAGACTAGGATAATACATGAAGTTCAAATTAACTGATTTAGTCCTACTTATACTTATTTATTTATTTATTATTATTTTGATTTGTCAATCGCTTACAAGATAACAGGTATAAGTATATACATAGTTATGAATACATGAAATTGATACATATAAGAATAATAAAAGAAACAATAGGACAGGGATTATAGGCACATTGGTGCGCTTATGCACGCCCCCTACAGACCTCTTAGGAAAGGGGTGAGGTCAATAGTAGACAGTCTATGGTTAAAGTTTTTGGGGTTTGGGGAAGAAACCACAGAGTCAGGTGGAGTATTCCAGACATTGATCACTCTGTTGCTGAAGTAAGTACCTATGCACAGGAATCTTCTCAACTACAGGTAGCACAATATATTGATGTTTTGGTTTTTAGAAATGTAGCTGTAAATTACAAGGGGGGAAATAAAATGTTCTTGCTAAGCAGAAATATATCCCTTTTTGCTAGACTAGCCAACCTAATGACTTCTGGAAGTGAGAGAATAGGACACTCGTTACAATGGCTGTGTCCCAAATGGTTCCCAGATGTGTTGGAAATCATGGGGAATAGGGAAGGAAAAGGCAAGAGAAATACTACGCTGTTTTTCCTGAGCCAGTGCAGGGTTGCAGCTACAGCAGAAGGCTTAGAAAGTATGGGAGATGCCCAAATTTATTGGTTTTGAACTCTTCTTTTTTGGGAAAACGTTGAAGCACAGGAAATAGTAACCCTCAAGCAGTTCAGACTACAAGACAAGGAAAAGAGAATGGGAAGGCTGAAATTGGAAGCAACTCCATCAAAGGCCCAGGACAAAGCTGCAGGAAATCGTGGTTTTTTTTCTTTTCTTTTACTGAACCACATACGTTAAAATTAATCTCCAAAGAAGAGCATGCTCCTTTTGTGCTACCAAGTTAATGTAAGATTCTTCCCAGATGCAGAAAGGTGCAAAGCAGCTCTGATGATCATCATACCCACACACCTGCCTTAAGGAGAGACAACCTGCCTCTTTGGGGGAGATGGGCAGTCTAGGAATACAAAATAGAAATGAAAAAACAAGCAAGCAACTACTTTTGCAAGCGCTAGGCACACTGAGGAGTTCTGAGCTTCTGGTGGATTCTCTCATGAGAATGCCCACTAGGCATAGAGGTCAGCCCTCTCAGGCATGCATTTATCAGACAGCAAAATGGTGAGGCTGTCCTCCACCACTCTTTCTAGCCTCATCATCTGAATGCTGTGTCCCACATACCTCCTGTCCTTTCTTCTGAGCAGATGAGACATTCTGAAACCAGGCTAGAACTCACCAAATACAGAATAACAGAGTTAGAAGGGATTTTGGAGGTCTTCGAAACCCACCCACCCTGCTCAAGCAGGAGACCCTGTGCCCAGAGGTGGGATTCTACTGGTTCGGACCGGTTCAGGCAAACCATACCCTCAGTGAACTGGTTGTTACACCGATTGAATTGCACCCCTGCCGATGCCATTCAGGACAAATAACTGTCCAATCTCTTCTTTAAAAACCTCCAGTGATGGAGCATCCACAACTTCTGGAGGCAAACCATTCCACTGATTAATTCACTGTCAGGAAATTTCTCTTTAATTCTAGGTTAGATCTCTCTTTGATAAGCTTCCATCAGGTGCCTTGGAGAATAGGTCAACTCCCTCTTCTTTGTGACAGTTACTCAAATACTGGAAGGCTGCTATCATGTCACCCCTACTCCTCCTCTTCATTAGATTAGACATACTCAGTTCCTGCAACTGTTCATCCTATGCTTTACCCTCCAGCCCCTCATCATCTTTGTTGCTCTTCTTAGAAAATGAATTTAGACAATGTTTATTTTCCACAAATAACCTATGAGGTTCTGCAGAACTCAGTCACATTCTTGGACCAGATGAGATGGCAGAATCTGGTAGTTTGATTGTCTGCATGTTGGCTTCCCTCAATTGTTTTGTTTCTGATTGAAAGAATTATCTTTTTTAAAAAAAATTCTGCTACTGAAGCTGAGACTTTGGAATCAACAATCAGCCCCAGGTTGCCCATCCTTTCCTGAAATCTCCACCCAGGACAGAAGCTGTTCCCCGCCCCCTCCAGAAAGTTTATGAAACGGCTTTCCTGCAGCTCAAAATGCTTTCATGTGATGATGATAACAGGCTGCAGCAGAGGCAGCAGTCTCTCATCACATGGCCTCCCAGAAGACGTGGGATCCAATTGGGTCATGGCCCTGTCACAGCCTCTCCAAAGCAAACTCACACTCCTCCTTGTGCAGGAAAACTCAGAAGCTCTCAAGTTGCTTCACAGGCAAAGCCACTCCAAAAAGGGCTGGTGCTGTTTTGTGGCTAGGAACAACTGGGGAAAAAAACTACAGCTGGGAGGACACACATGGGTTTTGAGGAAGTTTGGTACGTGCGGCCCTATCTTAGCTACTGAGAACACAAACCACATGAAACTACAGTCAAAGCAAAACAAATACACATACATAAGACAGACAGAACCAATTTGGAAGGACTCAAATGCTGAACTTCCCTTTGGTGATCAAGTCATGTTAAAGGAGTATGTTGTTCCCCACAGAGAATGGATTTCAGTAATTATTTGTATCTATAATTTTCCTTCCCTACATTTTCAAGAGTTTAACCCAAGGGTCTGTCTCCAAACTCAGGTACTTTAAGACTTGTGGACTTCCAGGATTCTCCAGCCAGCTATGCTGAAGTTGAAGTCCACAAGTCTTAAAAGTTGCCAGGCTTGGAGATCTCTGGTTTAAACAATACAGTCAAAAGACAAACAGAGGCAGAGGCAAGCATTTCGTACTGACTCATCACAACCTACATTACAATAACACGGTTAAAAAATCAGCCTCAATTTGAAATGCTTGCCTTTACCTCTGTTCATCTTTTGACTGTATTATTTAAATTATCAAAAGGGATGAACTGTTTTAAATTTTCAAGAGTGTTGCAAGTGATGTGGGGTGTAGAAGTTTCATGACGGGGAAGGAACTTCCAGTGCATGCTAAACACATCCAATATTTTCATTTAAAAAATTGTTTCAGCTTCATCTCAGACACTTGTCAAAATGAACAAAAAGCATGAAGATAAATTCACTGTGCTAATCTAGTCCCAATAGCAACAGTTATAGCAAATATTGGTGAACTTGATATCTTCCAAGATGTGTTGGATTCTAATACCCATCATGTTATTACCCTATTCTACTGCATTAAAATGAGTCAGAAATCAATGCTTTTCTTTTTTTCCCCCTCTTTACTTTACCCTACAAGTTTTTCCTTTGCCTTTTTTCTCCCTTACGTTCCTTTTACTTTCATTTTTTTTCTTTGTATTTTCTATTTTGATAAACTGATAAAAATTAAATACAGAACTACCCACAATTCCTAATTAGCAAAACTGTTTAGGAAGATGCTAGCTTGGGATGGGATGGAAAGGGAAAGGAAAAGAAAGGATCCCTAATAATTTTTCACATCTAACACATTAACAAGTGCTTTCTTGTTAAGGGAAGATACAGATAAGTGGTTTGATTTGAAAGCAATTGCAGACATACCATCCTCTTATGAATCCTATCTGCGTTTTATTGGTATTTCTAAATTTTAAGTTCTGTGTTTTTGTTTTATTGGTCTGAGACCGTAGACCAATAAATTTTACTCCATTTGAAAATTATTCATATCCCTGGCAAAACCACAGAATAGACTCGACAAGGCTGAGTTATTGTCACATTACAAGAATCCTCATTGCTCAGGAAAGAAAAAAAGAAAATCTACTCCTAGTTAGAACTAAGGAATTGAAAACTTGCTGCATTTTTTCAAATAATGCCAACAGGCCTTACCCGATCACTTGACAAGAAAGCAATTTAATCCTCTTTCCATTTAAAACAAGAAAAGGCAAAGGACGCCCCTTAAAATAGGTTCCAAACTTGCTTACTTAAGGATTAGGTTCCCTCTCGTAATTCCTACAGTTTTGACGCAAACAGAACTTTCAATTGTGTGACAAAACCAGACAGCCGATTAGGGAATCTCCACAATTTTCCTATGATTCTATGATTTATTCCCTTCCAACCCCAATGCTATCAACATGGCTTTATCACTTTGCCAGTTAATAGCAGAGACCACCAGGGTGTGTGTGTGTGTAAGAGAGAGAGAGAGAGAGAGAGAGAGAGAGAGAGAGAGAGAGAGAGAGAGAGAGAGAGAGNCACCAGGGTGTGTGTGTGTGTAAGAGAGAGAGAGAGAGAGAGAGAGAAGGTTTTTGGTGTGTGTGTGTGTGCTTTTTTTTCTACACTGTTCACGAGTGATATCTTTTAAAGAACTTTAAAACCGCATGACCTTGCAAGACACTGTCATATCTGTCAAACACACATGTTTGGGAGGTGGGACCTCACCTCTGTTTGCATTTACGCACTTCCTAGATCACTGTGGTTTCTCTCCCTGCCCCACTAGAGCAAGCAAATAGCATTGCCTCAGCATAACTGCAATTAAGTTACTTCAGGTCAAACCACTTCAGGTCTTATTACAGGAGCAACAGAGGAGAAATCTCCCCTGTAAGCCTCAGTATGCACGCAATGCAATTCAAGAAGACCCCTCAGGAGGTTCCATTTGTCTTCTACTCCAACCGTCTCTGCTTTGGCTATGTGAAGATGTGGTCGTCTCTAAGTCCCATCAATCCTCCAGATAGCATTCAGGGCAAACCCCTAAACACCTGTCTCCAGACTAGGGCACTGAAAAATGACAGAATCAAATAGAACAGAACAGAAATAGGAACAAATGGAATGGAATGGAATGGAATGGAATGGAATGGAATGGAATGGAATGGAATGGAATGGAATGGAATAGAATAGAATAGAATAGAATAGAATAGAATAGAATAGAATAGAAATAATTTATTGGCCAAGTGTGATTGGACACATAAGGAATTTGTCTTAGTGCTTATGCTCTCAGTGTACATAAAAATAAGATACATTCATCAAGAGTCAAGAATCATAAGGTACAACACTAAATAATAGTCATAGGGTACTATAAGCAATCAAATCATACAAGGAAACAGTCAATAAAAATTGTTAGGATACAAGCAGCAAGGTTATGTCATATAGTCATGTGGGAATACCAGCAAGAAATGGTAGGTAGATCCCTCCCCAAAAACCTTGTTGTAATTAGTTATAAGAAAAAACATCAAATCAAGTGGTGAAGAACCTACCTACTCAAAGCAATCCAACCATCTGTCTTCACATTTCATTACATGGATGCACGTTAACGGTCAATATTACGATATATAGTTTATCTAGGTAGGATCTGAACTTCCATTTGCTCTTTACATGTAAGTTTTCATGCAAATCTGAAGTTTGCTGTGCTTGTATCAGCCAAGGAAAATATGAAGTAAACAAAGCAGAAAGCATCGTGGTAGACATAACCATAGCACCACACCACTTGACAAAGCCAAGGTAATTCTTCCAGGAATTATATCTGAGGTCTTCCAAAATAGGGGCCTATAAGATATGAGGTGGTTTTGCTAGGGCATTTTTAATTGGCTGCCTTTCTGTGAAACAAAACATTTAACCTAGAGAACAACGAAAATTTCAAATCAGAAGCAAATGGATACCTCTTCTTGGTTTGCTGTAGGATTTTAGATCCTTAAATATTATCCTCCTTATAAATTTTTCTCAAAATTGGGTTGCAGATCTGCTTAGCCTGCACTAGAATATCATCTATTTTTCAATTCCAGAATAAGGTTATTTCAAGTTTCCCGCATTCCTTGTGACAGAGAGTAAACTTGAAAAAAGACTCTAAACAAAAGTAGTTTTGTTCCAGTGTAAAAATTCCCCAAACAGCTATTTTGAACTCAAGAGTATCCTGAACTTAGAACATTTGTTACATCTCTATTTTGCAATGAACAAGACTGGTCACCAAATTATTGCTTTATAACCTTTTCCTGATCTCAAAAACTGAATTGGTAAAGTAGAACTCTCTCTCTCTCTTTTTTTTTTTTTCAGGTTACCCTTCCATGTTCTTTTCCTCTTTCGCTACCACATTGCAAAGCAAACTCTCTCAGAAAGAGGCCAAGGGAAGCAAAGTGAGCTGTGCTGGAGGAAGAATCTGTTTCTCTTGGAGCTTTCTAAAGACATTTCCAGGCCAACAAGGACAGAGCAAGGAAAAAGAAACACAAGTGTGAATTACGATTCCACTCAGCTACTCTCATGAGCCAAGAGCTGTGTGAACTTCTCGAGGTATGGCTTATTTCAGGACACTTGTTGGTGGCTTTTGGTTCAGAATTCATTTTTTGTACCCAGGAAACACATTATGTGCAAAGTCTCACTTTTATTTATTGTTTTATTTTATTTGTTTGAAAGCTGGCTTTCCAGGAGGACAAGCATGTTCTAAAAAAGCACCTGAAGGAAAAACAAGCAGCAATGGATGGAAACTAATCAAGGAGAGATCCAACTTAGAAATAAGGAGCAATTTCCTGACAGTTAAACAATGAATCCGTTGTGGGTGCTCTATCACTGGAGGGTTTTTAACAAGAGGCTGGACGGACAGCCACTTGTCTGAAATGGTATAGGGTCTCCTGCTTGAGCAGGGGGTTGGACAAGAAGATCTCCAAGGTCCCTTCCAACTCTATAATTCTGTGTATCTGGATATTCATGTACAGGTAGTTCTCGACTTACAACCGTAAAGGAGTCTTTGAAACAGCATCTACTTCCTAGAAGAGCTAGGCAGCATCCAAGAACATTGAGGGGCAAAGTGGCCTGTGACACTTCATTGGATACTTCCTTCCAATTTCATGAGCCTTCTTTGCGTACATTTTTCATTTGGCTGTGGGTTATCTTAATTCACATACCATCTGCCCTTGCACTTTGAAGGAGCTTTCTAATGAGAATGCACTGAGATAGTCTGTCTGTAATGGCAATCTCCAAGGGGACAAGGGATGGTTCCATGTGAGCAGTGAGCGAGCATTCACACAGCTCCATTTGTGCAAGCAGCGGGCATGGGCACTCACTGCTCACACAAATAGAGCCGCGTACATGGAGCTGCACATATGTGTGTGCTCACCCACCACTTCTGTAGCTTGGTTCTGAATGGGCCATGGGCCATTATTGGGCCGTGGCCAGGGACCCCTAATCTATAATATAGCAATAGCACTGAGACTTATGCAATGCTTTACAACCCTCTCTAAGTGATTTACAGAGTCAGCCTATTGCCCCCAACAATCTGGGTCCTCATTTTACCCACATCAGAAGGACGGAAGGCTTGAGCCTGGTGAGATTTGAACTGCCAAATTGCAGGCAGCTGGCAGAAGTAGCTTGCAGTATTGCATTCTAACCACTGCGCCACCGTAGCTCTAATCAGTGTCAGGTTCTGTGTCAAGCTGCCTGAAAAATAAAATTCTTCCTAGCATCATGCATTGGTAGACATTGCTGTAAGAACTGGATGAATGTAATGCAAATAATCTCTTAGCCTCGTGATGGTGAACCTATGGCATGCATACCACAGGTGGCACACAGAGCCATTTGTGCTGGCACATGAGCTGCAGGAAAACTTACCTCCCTGGGCATGTGCACATCTTACAGCTGATTTTCGGCCAGTTTGAGGCTTTTGAGTTTTGAGCCTGGTGAGATTTGAACTGCCAAACTGCAGGCAGCCAGTAGTCACCAGAAGTTATCTTGCAGTACTGCACTCTAACCACTGTCCCACTGCAGCTAAGTATATTCCCATTATCTACCACTATAGTTACCAAATTCAAAAGAAAAAAGAAAGAAATCATGTTTCTGTAGCCTAAGAAGACATTTTCTTGACAAATCCATTTTAACCTCTAGCAATAAGAGGCACAGTGGCTCAGTGGCTTAATGATGCTGGAGATGATCTCTGCTCTGTCAGTCTGAGACTTAGCACCACGTGGCAGGGTGAGTTCCCATCTCTGGCCTCAGCTTCTGCCGACTTTGCAGTTTGAAAGCATGTTCTATGTGAGTAGACAGACAGGTCTCACTTTGGTTGGGAGACAAGTTCGTACTCTGTGCAGGCAGTCAGATTCCCGATGGTTCAGAACCTTCCTCGTTGCAGGGAAGAGAGGAGGACTTGGGTGATGCTGCAAGAAGTTTTTCTCTCTGGTGTGAAGCCAACTCAACCTCCTGTGGTGCACCGTGGAAAGTATGCAAACATGTCCTACAACAGGGCTGGTACCTCAGCAATCCAAACTGTTACTCTGGAATTGCATTGTGGTCTGCTGGTTACTGTAACAATACCTAATAATAATAATAATAATAATAATAATAATAATAATAATAATAGTAATAATAAGAACAACAACAACAACCACCTCTAACAATCACTACCTTTTTGCACAATACCTACATATCAATCTACTCACAATCTGATTTACAATCTCATCAGGCAGTAGTTTCCAAACTTTCCCTTCCTCCTCTGCAGATAACAACTTCCTCCAGTGATTTGGAACTTCACCCAGTTGCTGATTTTTTTCAAAAATAAGGAACAGAAGTTCAGCCAGATCATTAACATCTTTCAAGTACTCTAGGATGTAATCCATCTGGCCCTGGATTCTAGGTTTCATTTAAAGTCAATAAGGATTTCTGGCCTGCAGTTTGGTCAGAGAGGAGTTCTGATTTTAATCCTTCAATCAACTGTTCACAATTGCTTGGTGGAACACATATTCTCTCCTCAGGAAAAAAAAATGAAGCCAAAATAAGGGCACTCCTTTTGATTAAGCATTTTGTTCCCATTCTCAAGATGAGGGACAAGAGGAAAAGCACTGTCTTCAGCAGTCTTTTTCCCACACTTTGAATATGATCCAACAAAAATATGCCCTTCATACAACAGCTAGGTTGTCTTCTTCTGCTGCAGAAGCAGCAGCAGCATAGAGGAATAGGGAAAGGGATTTTCCCCCTTCTCTGAAGCTCCCCACTTTTTCCTCAAGATGTACCTATCATTGCCTCTCAGCAAAGTAATTTCTGGACATATCTCTGTGCTGGATGAAGAGCATCCGTGCTAAAGCTGATGAATGCAGCAAGTAGGAATTGTCTACTTGCTGCATTCCAGCCATATTTTACTTAGAAGCTTTTATTCTGCCAGGAATATTATTGCCAATGGGAATATTACTAGTAGTAGCATCATGATACATCTTCCAAGAGATCAACAGTCTTAGTGGCGCAAAAAAGAAAACTGTGGCTGCTGGGCATGGGTGCCCCCTCTCCAGAAACCAAAGGAAAAAATGGCCACAGACGTAGGACCTCATGGCTGAATGGGAGAGGCAATCCTACAGCAAGCCAATTGAAGATGTATCAGCACTTCAAGGTAGATCAGGGTAGGAAACCAATTCCATGTAGATGAGTAATATAAAGCTATAATGAAAAGTCTGTAGAGATTCTCAGTCATCCAGCTCATGGTTGTCTGAAAAGTGTTTTTTCAGGAGGCAACTTGACTTTCTGTTTTTTTCTTTGAAGTTGTTTTGCTTCTCATCAGCTCTGAGAGGATAGTGGGAAATGGAAGGATTTATATTCCTTGCAGACAGCTGGTCATTTGCATCTGTTTAGATCCTTCCATTCCCCACTATCCTGTCAGAGCTAAAGAAGCTTCTTGGATGAGAAGAGAAACGTCTTCAAAGAAAAAACAAGAAAGTCCAGTTGCCTCCTGAAAAAACATCTTTGGGATAAAGCTATAGTAACAGAATCGTGTACATCAGAATGTTCTTTTCCCCTCCCTCCCTTTATCTTCATGTGAATTTGGGAGGGAAATGTCACATTTAGGTTACATTCTTAGCCTGGGCTCAAACCCCTTTTATCTTATCATTGCTTTGGTAGCAGTTCTTCCTCCTGTCCCTCAGGAGCAGTCCCTCTGTTCACGACAATGTATCTGACTTTCCTTAGCTCTTCTTTCACAAAGTTTCACCTAGCTTCACATAGCAGAAGGCATGAGTGATTTTTCCCATGGAAAATACTCTTCTGCTGGTTCTCTTCAATCTGGTTTCAAGAGGTAGTCTCCAAGAGGTGGCCTTCTCCTTCATGACCAGTAAGCTGGTCATCTTGCTGCCAGGATGACTTCCATGAGTTAAAAAGTTGAAGAAAGGCATGCCAACAATGCCATGCTGCAGATGCCAGTTACAGATGGGTATGCTTGAAATGATACCACTGAAGCCACTGAGAACCTTGGTGACCTTATCTCGGATCCAAGATTATGATTCACAGAATTCCATATAAACCATGCACTGACAATATTATGAAGGCACCTTTGCCATCTGCATCTTTAAAAATTAAGAGCAAAAATTTTCTCCCTGTCTCTGTACTTATATCGCATGATCCCCCTTTCAAAGGCCTGGTGTCTCATTCTAGCCAAGCCTAAATATCTGGCAGACTAATCAACTCACTTTGAGAAAGGCAAAACACACTAGAAATCATGGAGTTTTCTACTTCTTAGCACATGCTTCCTTAGTTCAAGGACTAAGACAGTGGTGGTTAACTTTTTTGGGTGCATGCCAGAACACAGAAGGCAATGTGCACCCCCCCATTCCCGCTACACATGAACACGTAATCCCCACCCACCCCTTTACCTGTACTGCACCTCATAG
>BHFT01059421.1:0-13269 GCA_004320025.1 Laticauda laticaudata
AAGAACACAGCAAACTCCAAGACCAATAAACACAGACCAAGACTCCCAACCAATCAGGATGAAGAAAAAAACCATTCCGGCACAACATAGCACCAAATTTAAAACAGAAATGGCTGTGAAAGTCTGACACAGACTATACAGAAGCCTGATGATGGCAGATGAGATTCTGCTGAAACATTGTTACAACTTTAAAAGCACAACTATAATGACGTGGGAAAATACCTGAACAAAGCTGAATACCATACATATATATATGTATGTAAAAATGAAATACCACTCATACACCATCACAAAATCTCCAAAACCATAAAGCCTACAAATGTGAAATTTGACACGTATGTTCCTCTTGCCTTCTTGATGTTCACTAAGAAAGGATTTTTCAAAATGACCATCAGAGCGTTAGTGTTTTGTATATTATTATTAACATGCTCTGATGCTAAGGAGTTCTATTCCCCCTCCCCACCTGAAAAGATATTTGTTCCAAATGCAAAACACAAGCAGAGGAGTTTTAGTTTCACTTTTAGTTTCACAGCACCAAGCAGCTTTAGTATAGAAGAGTTGAGCTAAGCCACGCCCAGGGTCTTTGCTGTGTCTTTCTTGGTCACAAAGCAAATACTGTTTCAGTTTCAAAACAGTTTCAAAACACTAGCCAATGAATACCGATGGATATAGATAGGCAGAGGCAGAATTTTGTTTTCCTTATTTTCCTCCCAAACAACTAAGCCCGATCACATACTTTTATAGCGAAGCACGGTATCCACCTAGTAATTACATATTTGTAATTTGCTAGTCTTTAACTGCTGTTTAGAAAATGTGAGTGAACATAGATTTTCACTTTAAGGCTAGGTCACACTGGCTGACGGATGCAAAACGGATGCAAAAAGGACACAGTGGACGAGCAAAATTTCAGGGGTGGCTCCATCCGTTGTTATCCGCTCTCAAAAGTGCCCCAATTTTGCATAAACAGAACGGAAAACAACGGAAAAGAAACGACCATGGGGAGGATGTAAGCGGGGATGTACAAGCGGATGTTTGTAGGAACCTAGTGGATGGAAGTGGATGGCACACATCCGAGTAGGCTTTCGGGGAGAATAGCAAAGCCGGATGCAATGCGGAAGGAGAGATGCATACGGATAACACGGATGCATCCACGGAACGGCCTGTAGGATGCCAGTGGATGCGTGCAGAATGCGTAGCCGGATACAAGCATCCACCGCGCAGTGGGGAGGAGAATTGCGTAAGTTCAGCGTGATATAAAAGGATGCAGCTCACAAGCCAGTCACCATTCCAGAAGGAAAGACCCTGCCTGCCAGAGACAATCTTGAGAGAACACCATGGGGAGAAGAAGAGGAAGCCTGTGCCTAACTCCCGCTCACCCTGGCAAAGAAGGACCAAGAACCACCATCCACACCGCTGGCACTGATCCTGAAGCTGCTGGTGCTTCTGCTTGCTGGTGCTCTGGTGTTGCTGCTGCTGGTGCTTCTCCTGCTGTGCTGCTGGCTGCTTTCTCTTGCTGGTGCTGCTGCTGCTGGTGTGGTGGTGGTGCTGTTTGGTGCTTCTCCTGCTGCTGCTGGTGGTGCTCTTGGTGCTTTTCCTGCTGTGCTGCTGGTGCTCTCCTGCTTCTCTGCTGTGGTGGACCAGCCCAAGGCCTCAAAGCCCTGCTGCTGAAGGCCCTGAAGCCCTGCCAGAGGGAGGAAGAGCAAGGCAAGGAGAAGGGAGGAGAAACAGTACTCCATTTTCTGAAAGACCATGAGGATGAGGTGCTGGAATTGGCTGAGGGAGAACGAGTATCTGTGGAGGAAGGGCCACAGCCTCTATCGCGACACGAAGAGAAAGCAGGCAGCATGGAGAGAGAAGGTGGAGAGGACGCCTGGGGTACACTTCAGATGTACTCCTTGGATGGTGGAAGCACATGCATACCTGGTATGGCAAGCTGCACCTGAAGAAATCAGGCAGGCCGCTGTCAAGTCTCATTGACCGGGAGATCTATGTCATGGCCAGGTGCAGCTTCCTGGAAGGTGAGATCCACCACCGAGGAGCAGCCCTCTGTCAACCCTCTCACTCAAACAGCCCACAGAGAGCCACTCCTCTTCCAGCCAGGAGACAGCTACCATGTCCAGGCAGGTGTCTTTTGGAGGCCCCACGACAGAGACCCCCCCCGACAGCTGCACTCCCCATGCCGGAGGACGTGAGGATCCCCTGTCTCAGATGGAGCAAAAAAAAGCAGCCACCAGAGACCAAACCCACCCCCACCCCAGGTCCACCTCCACAGAAAGCAGGCAGAGAGGCAGACCGGAGGGACAGAGCCACACTGTCCTCTTGGAGATCAGGGACACAATCAAAGCCAGCGATGGATCTCCTCTCCAGCTGGTCCACTTCAAACATACCATCCTCAAACCGCAAGCCTTCATCATGTACGTGAGCCAGACCCTCATGGACATGCCCGAGGCCCAGTACCAGGTGATGAAGGAGGGATCACAGCTCTTTCTGCACCACCCTCCAGGCCCAGCTGAACTCTGCTACCACTCCAGGTCTGCTCCTCCACCCCAGGCAATGTCACAGCCGCTTCCACGGAATTTCAACAGCCCCTCCGCCTAAAGCAGCCTCGACCTACCAGGACTTCCCACAGCAGAGGCAGCCCTTCCCAGTCCACACACCAGGTTCCTCGGACTGCTACAGACGCCACAGAATGCTCAACCTGACCCAGCTGGCAGACCAGACAGCCCACTACACTCCTCCTTCCTCACCCCACAGCCAAGCCCTTCCTCGAAACATCTGCATCAATCTGGCCTCACATCCAGGTACTTGAGAAGTGCCTATTAACTCTCACGGGACATAAGTCAGTCCTCTGAGAGCTTCTGCACACACCATCTCTGTTGTACTCTCGGGGCCAGGCACCCCAATGTGTGCCTCAGACCAGCATTAACAGCAACAGCCCCCTCCACAGTCCTGGCCCCTTTACATCTGAGACCATGGCACGCCTCAGATGACTGAGAAGAGTGCATAGAGACTGAGTTGTTACCATGTTCACTTTAATCTATTGCTTAAAGACACTTTACTTGGGCATTTTGCTTTTTAATAAAGTCATACAGTTTGTTATTAAATAAAGGTTATCTTTGCTTCACACACTTGGTTCATTTTTTTACTGAATAAAGTGTTGGGGAAAACTTTGAAAAAAGGGTTAAGCCTTTGCATACTTGTGGGATTGGTAAGGAATAGCTGTGGATGGATAGCTGTGGGGATGGGTAAGGATAGCTGTGGGATGGATAGCTGTGGGATGGGTAAGGATAGCTGTGGGATTGGTAAGGATAGCTGTGGGATAAGGATATGTTGTGGGATGGGTAAGGATAGCTTGGGATAAGATAAACCTCCAGTGCAAGCATAGTGAACTGTATGGTCCACACTTCCAGGCCACACATATGGCCCTTTATTATCAAATAACAATTTAATCAATTGATCAAACACATTTTCAAAATAAACAAAACTCTTTATTAATGAACCTATTCATTGTGGGCCACCCAACATACATGGCACAATCTCATCAGTGTGATGAGACAGGCTCAAGGAAGCATCCATTAAGCATCTACCATCCTGTCTTGCCACTCCCCTGCTCCAGCTGGGGAGTTGCACCAGTGTTTCAGGAGGTTTGCGCTGCTTCTTTCCCTTCACGTGAAGCTCTGTTGGGGCCTTGCACATCCACAGGTCTATCAGGTTTTGTCCTTGCCTCCATTCACCAGGCTCCATGTCCCCATTCCCTTGTTGATGGTCCACAAGCCTGTCTTGCACACTGGGTAGCGGGTGCGCATGAGATTGTGCAGGATGCAGCAACTTCCACGATGCTCCTCACAGTCCCTGGGTGGATGCTGCATGGTGGTGAGAAGTACCTGGAACCTGTTGGCAGTATGCCAAAGGCGTTCTCCGCCACCCGTCTTGCCCTGGACAGCCTGTAGTTGAAGATCCTCTCTTCACGGGTGAGGTATCTTGAAGTGGTAGGGCTTCATGAGGTAGGTTCTGAGGGAGAAGGCATCATCCCCCATGAATGAAGAGGCACATCTTGTGTGTCGTTGGGGGGTGTCTGGATCTGGGAAACCCATGATGAGGTTGCATTCCAGCCCATCCTTGAGGTCACTGGCAATTGTATATCTGGGCATTTGAAGCTACCCGTTCTGAAGCATCTATGACATGAAGTTTGTAGTCAGCATCAACGCATGGCAAAAAGAGGATAATGCTGAAGAGCCCTTGTAGTTGTAAATAATTGGACTCTGAGTTGGCTGGAGCTTGCAGGCCACGTGCATCCCATTATGGCCCAATGGTGTGGGGAAAGTTTCACCTCTGATACCACTGCTCTGCAACTTTCCTCCATAGCCTTCTTCAGTGTGGAACACTGGAGGAATTCTCCCAGGTATTTTTGATGATGGCCTGCACCACTTCTCTGACCACAATGCTGATGGTTGTGTGGCCACCCTCCAGGCATACTGCATGTTTCTGTATGTGGTCCCAGAGGCCAGGTGGGCGCAGAGTCAGTGCCACCTTCAGTCCAGGGTCCAGGCTGGGATGGAAGTTGGTGTTTGACTTGGTCAACCTGGGTCTCAGACACTCCACAACTTCGTCAAAACATGGCTGGGCATCCTTATGAAGTTCTGAATGCACGAGGTTCTTCATTCCTCAGCTCCACCATCAGCTTGTCATAGAGTACAAATCCACTCTTCTCCGATCACTTCAGACCTAGACAGCTCTTGGACGTCTCCTTCTTCCCTTGCATAGATAAGGTGAAACAGTCTGAAGAGGGCTTGGTTCTGGTGTTGAATGATGGCGGCTACCAAAAGGAGTGTGCGATGATCCATGGTGGACATCAATGGATGATGTGGAAGAGCAAGAGCAAGGCTGAAAGAGGTCTGCACACCACGGCTGCTGACTGATTGTGAGATCCAGGTGATTTCCTCCCCTTTTTAATAGGAAATGTCAGTTTGCCACTAGATGTCCTTCCACATACTCTAGACATCCTCCAGACATCCTAAATATCTGAGATACGTCCCATATGCGAATGTTTTGTCCATTTTAATGCTTTCTATACGAGAATGCATCTGCTTTCATCCTTTCTATGTCCTCTGCTACTAACGCTGTGTGGATGTTCCGTGTACCTTTCGCTTCCTCCCTCTTTTCCGCTTTCCGCTGGAGCGGATGTGAGTTGCGTGGATGCCCAGAGGATGCCGAGAGGATACAGCGGATGTGTAACAGATGATAATGGATGCAGAACGTTTATTGCCCGTATGTGTCACGGATATAGATCGTACGCGGTGGAAAGTTCATCCACTCAAAAAGTTTTGTGCAGTTCAAAACCTTTTGAGTGGATGAAATAGCAGTAGACGGATGTTTCACAGATAGAGCATATGAAAGATGTACGCAGTGAGAACACAACGGATGCATCACATTTTCCAACGGATGGCAAGCGTTTTTCTCCGTTTTACATCCTCTTTGTATCCGTTGGTGCAGTGTGACATGGGCTTAAACAATAATTTGCTTTTAAAAAGGGATTAGTCCATATCTGTACCTCCTTCCTCCCCCCCTTTTTTTTAAGTCTGTGGAAAAACAGAAAACAATGTTATTCCATCCTCAGTATTTGTTTTCCTTCAGATCTCTGAAGATTTTTCCTGTGCTTCTCTTCAGTCTAAAGAGAGAAAACTTGTTCAAATGTTGCTCCTTATGTAGTTTTGGGAGCACAAGAAAGATTTTACATATATTTTGAAGTCTTCTTTACTGTAGTCAGATTCTACTCATGGATGACTCATTTATCACACTAAGAATATCCACATTCCACCATTAAATTGTTCTTTTTCCATACTCATGCTAGCTTGATTCTGTTTAAAATGTTCTGTCAGGACTGAGACACTGTTATAAAGTAACAGTAAGAGTGGGTTCTCTTCGTGTCTCTTTGCTCCAAATATGCCATCTTCAGGGACAGTGAAAACAAACCTTTTCAATTGTGTTCCACTTCTATGAACTAGCTTCCTCAGCCATTCAGATGGCCCCTTCCCTATTGGTTTAGTGGTCTTGTAAAACTGTAAATATGTGAATCTTTTCTCTCTGACAATACAAGATTTCTTTTTGTCTTGACGAATTGATTAATTTGATGGATATTCCTGGTGCTACTTTTACATGATTTTAATAGGCTTTGTGTTGATTGTATTGTTTTGAAACTCACTTATAGAAGTCAGAATGTATGCTGTTCAGAATTAGTCTGACCTTTAAACATGATGATGGTGATGATGATAATAACAAACCTTTGACAACAGTTTGCTAAGATTTCAGTCCAAAATGAATGACCACATCTCCCCCTTTGGACCATTAAATAAATGAAAATTAATTAAATTAAATTAATGAAATCTATCCAAACCAAAACAAATAGCACATTCACTTCAGGTCTTTTGATATATCTGTTCATCAGACACATGCATTAATGTGCATTGATGTTCAAGTTACCATCTTCTGCTGTTGACTTATATTTTGCTTGTAGTTTACAAAACTTCCTACATTTTTGTCACACACACACACAGCACCTCAAAGACTTTGTTTCTAAAAATAATTACAGGATCCAATCTGAATCAATCCCCAGGATCAGAGATTTAGTCTTCCAAATTTTGGACTCATGCTGGAGCCCATCCCCAGGGAACTGCTGTCTAACGGTCTGTAAGAAGTTTCCTGAGGATGGGCTCCAGCATGAGTCCAAAACAGTGGTGGGATTCAAAGAAATGTACTACTGGTTCTGTGGGCATGGCTTAGTGGGCATTACTTGATGGGCATGACAGGGGAAGGATACTGTAAACTCTCCATTCCTTCCCCACTCCAGGGGAAGGATACTGCAAAATCTCCATTCCCTCCCCATCCCACTAACCTGCTTTCCAGCTCCGTTCTCCTATGCNATCTCCATTCCCTCCCCATCCCACTAACCTGCTTTCCAGCTCCGTTCTCCTGTGCAGGGCAACAAAAGAAGACCCAGACAATCAGCTGAGACTCGGGAGGCAGAGAACAGATGGGGTGGGGCCAGACAGAGGTGGTATTTGCTGGTTCTCCGAACTACTCAGAATTTCTGCTACCAGTTTTCCAGAACTGGTCAGAACCTGCTGAATGTACCTCTGGTCCAAAAGCTTGGAAGGCTAAACTTCTGGTCCCAGTGATTGACCCAGATTGGATCCTGCAACTTTATCCTTGGACACCTATATTCACCTTCATTCAGTACAAATAATTCTTTGTGCCAAAATGTAGACATCTATTTCTGTTGAAATTGGTTTTAATACTCAATTCTTTTATATAAATTGAAGGGGATGAAGATATATCTACAACATTTCAGAGGTACTGTCAGAGCTTTCAGAACTCTGGAAAAAATTGAATCCTCTCAATTCCTTTTTCCCTATGTCCTTTCTGAGTGGAAAGAACCATTTTGCTTCATAGAGGTGGATTTCTTGTAGATCAGCAGTGATATTTTTGACAGTGTAGCATGCAGAAAATTTATTTCATCTCTATTCTTATCTGCTATGGCATGTGGATAAATTGAGAGAAGTTTGCAGTACTGCCTGTCCTTAACCTTTTGGAGCATAATATTCAGAAGGAAGTCATAAAAAAAGCACAATGGAGGTTGAATTTATTCACAGAGCTCTTTATAACTTGAACTTGATTTCTTGCTAGAATACAAGGTTCAGGAAATAGATGTGGCTGTTTCTACAAAGACAGTTATTCTATTTGCCCCATTTGCCCAGATAAACCAAATGGTGCTACCAAGACTTCATTACTATTCACAGTCGGTGCTCTGTAATTCAATGTAATTTTAATTAAAGATGAATTCTTAAACAATCTCCTCCTGCGCTACCTACAAGCATACAATTAGCTGCTTACAGCTTCTGCTGTGAGCAGTCATTTAGTGGCTCTCAAATTAATAATTTATTTTTGGTCCCTACATTTTGCATTCATGGTAGGAAAATAAGAAGCCAATGCTATGGGTAAAAAAGCCATCATGGAGGATAATGTGGAGGAAGTGGGAAATATCCTTAGGTATTCTAATTAATGTTGAAACACATCAAATAGGTGATTCCACGGGCAAAACTAAATGTCATTTCCACCTGTAGTTTAATGCACAAATTGCCAGTGTCACCTCTCTAAAAGAGAAATGATAGAAAGATGTGCAGATGTACATAACATAAACCAAAAGGCAAGTTTAAAGACATTCTAGAGTAGTTGTTAGCTGAGAAATACATGGGTGAATGGGTGAAACTTCACTTGTTTATTTATATCCTGCCTTTATTATTTTTTTGTAAATAATTCAAGGCACCAAACTTATTTAATAGTCCTCCTACTCCTGTTTTCACCACAACAGAAACCCCGTGAGGTGGTTTGGCTGACAGAGAGTGATTGGCTTAAGGTCACCCAGCTGACTTTCTTGCCTGAGGTGGAACTAGAACTCACAGTCTCCTGGTGATTGACCCCAAGGTCACCGAGGCTTTCATGCCTAAGGTAGGATTAGAACTCGCAATCTTCTGGTAGTTGGCTGATAGTCACCGAACTGTTTTCATGGTAAGGCAGGACTAGAACTCACAGTCTCCCGGATTTTAACCTGGTGCCTTAATCACAAAGCCAAACTGGCTTTTAGGATCTAAAAGTGATGATTTCATGGCTAGCCTCACTTTTCTTTGGGGGGGAGGGGAAATCCACAACTGGAATGCTATCACTAATAGCCTTTCTCCTGGCTGCTGAATGAAACCAACAGGTAGAATCTCTGGTCTTCATGCTTGGCCTGAAAGGCATCCAAATTAAGAAATATTCATCATATTCCTCTAAAAAGAAGACTGTCACGTAGTGAACTATACATCCTATTTATTCTTCTGTCCCGGGCACTCTGTTATATAAGCTTATTAAACCAATTATTTAGTCAGCTTATATTCTTTATTAATCCCTGCAGAACATCTGCATGGCAATAAAATACCATAGGGTGTTGATAGGCATTCCATGGAATTTTATAATTTTTATCAGCTGTCCAAATGTAAACAAAAAGAGAGCCCGTGTGTAACCTGAGTAAGATTTCATTCAGTCCCCACCAATCATAGTTCTTTTAGAGAACTAGGAACTAGGAACGGACGCGGCGGCTTAAGCCCCTGTCACACAGCACCAACGGATGGAAAGAGAATGGAAAACGGAGAGAAACACTTGCCATCCGTTGGTTAACGCGATGCTTCCGTTCTGCACTCACTGCATCTGTTTTTCATACTCATCCGTCGACTGACATTTCATCCGCTCAAAAAGGTTTGAGCTGCACAAAACTTTTTGAGCGGAAAATGTATCCAACGCGTCCATTCTACATCCGCAACGCATACGGGGAACATCCGTTCTATATCCGTCGTCATCCATTACGTGTCCGCTATATCCGCTAGGCATCTGCTGCGCATCCGCGCAACTCAAGTCCACTCCAGCGGAAAACGGACACAGAGAGGAAGCGAAAGGGATGCGGAACGGACACAAAGTGTTAGTAGCACGGACGGAGAAAGGATGAAACTGGATGCAGCTCGCATACAAAGCATTAAAACGGAAAAAACGTTCACAGAGGGGACGTATCTCGGATATTTAGGATGTCATGTCTGCAGGATGTCCAGTAGTGAAGGATTGCAAAAGGACACTAGCGGACAAACCTGATATTTCCTAATAAAAAAGGGGAGGAACTCAACCTGGATCCCACTTTCAGTCTAGCAGCCTGCTGTGCAGACTACTCAGCCTTCAATTCGCTCTGCCTCCACAGCATCCAGTCATCTCCCCTCATGATCATGCACACACGCCTTTTGGTAGCCACCCATCGTATCTACAACAGTGCGAAGCATCCTACAGCTCTTTCTACCTTTCTACTGTGAAGAAAGGAGGCAAGCCAAGAAGTGTCTGGTCCGAAAATCGCGATCACAGCAAGAGCAAGAGTACGGACTGTAATATACAAGCTGACGGTGGAGCTGAGCGAACGACAGAACTCCGTGCATTCCAGCACTTCATGAGGAATGCCCGCCAACCATGTTTGAAACAAAGTTTGTGGAGCGGCTGAGACCCAGGTTGACCAAGCAAGCAACCAACTTCTGGCCCACCCTTGACCTTGGGACCCAGGTCGCACTGAACGTCTGTGCCGCCTGGCCCTGGGACCACGTACAAAGGAGCAATAGCAATGTATCGGCTGGAGGGTGCCACACCAGCACCACAGCATTGTGGTCAGAGAAGTGGTGCAGCCAAATCTACGTATAGTATACCTGGAGGAGCTCTCCAGTGTCTCTCCAACTGAAGAAGGCTAAAGAAATTTCAGAGCAATGGTATCAGAAGTGGAACTTCCCCTACACCCGTGGAGCCATAGATGCAAGCACGTGGCCTGCAAAGGGCTCAGCCCAATCCAGCGGTCCATTATTCAATACATACAAGGGCTTCTATCAGCATCATCCTTTCACCATGAATCGAGCTGAATAGATCAAGTTCATGTACATCGATGCTTCAAGGCATGGGGGTCGCTTCAGATCCCAGCTAATACAAGCCGTCACCTCAAGGAGGGGACTGGAATGCAATCCTTCATCCGGGCTTCCCAGATCCAGACCCCCGCGCCAACGACACGCAACGATTGCCCTACTTCATCGGGGGAGACGCCTTCTCCTCAGAACCTATCATGAAGCCTAACACTTCCAGACTCCCCACCGCAGGAAGAAAGGATCTTCAACTAACAGGCTGTCCAGGGCAAAGGCGAGGTGTGGAGAACGCCTTTGGCATACCTGGCCAACAGTTCCAGTATACTTCTCACCACCATGCCAGCATCGACCCACCAAGACCGTGAGGAGGATGTGGAAACTTTGCTGCATCTTCCTGGCACCAATCTCATCGCACGCTCTACCGCACAGTGTTGCAGAACAGGCTCGTGGTCCCTTCCAACAAGGCAATGGGAACATGCGAGCCTGGTGAATGGAGCAAGGGTGAATACCTGATAGATACTTGTGGATGTCAAGAACCCCAGAACACAGAAGCTTACATGAAGGGAGAAAGCCGCGCAAATCTCCCTGAAAACACGTTGTGCAAGCTCCCCAGCGGAGCAGTGAGTGGCAAGAACAGGAGGTAGACTGGCTTAATGGATGCTTCCTTCAGTACTGTCTCATCAAACTGATGAATTGTGTATGTATGTTGAGTGGTCCCACAATGACAGGGCAATTAATTAAAGAGTTGTGTTTTGTTGAAATGTGTGGATTGAATGATATACATGTTGAATTGAGTAAATAAAGGGCAAAGGTGGGCACCTGGGAGGGTGGACCATCCAGTCCCGACTATGCTTCGCACTTGGAGGGTTTATCTATGCCACAACTTTCCTTACCCATCACCACAGGGATCCTAACCTATCACAATAGCTATTACCATTCCCAAAAGATTCCCTGGCCCATACTCACAGCTATTGACCCGCATCACAAAGGTATCCCGCCATCGCCACAGCTATTACCCCATCCCACTGCTAATCCCTAACCACACCACAGCTATTTACCCATTCCCAAAGGTATCCTGCCCATCCCATCTGCTATCCTTACCGATCCACCAGAGCATGCAAAGGCTTAAACCATTCTAAAAGTATTTCCACCAAGACTTTATTGAACTAAAAATTGAACCAAGTGTGGTGAAAGCAAAGATAATTGTTTATTAAATAACAAGCTGTAAAAAGAAAATGACCCAAGTGTTCCATAGCAAAGATAAATGAACACGGTAGCCACCAGTGCTCCTGAGCACCTGTCTATCAAGTCAACTCTGAGGCAATGCCACTAGTCTCAAGGGGTGAAGGTCCATGTGCTGTGGAGGTGGGCTGCTGCTTGGAGGTGCGGTCTGAGGTGCCATTTGGGTGCCTGACCCTGAGAGGAACAACAGGGGATGGTGGTAGGAGGCAAGCTCTCAGAGAGCTTGGATCCAGTCCTGTGATTTTGAGAGCCCTTCCTCGCATGTACATGGGGTGGCATCAGTATCTCCAAGCCAATGGGCAGATGTTCTGAGGCCCGGCTTTAGGCTGTGGGGTGGAGGAAGAGGAGTGTAGTGGGACTGTCCTGGTCTGCAAGGTGAGGCGAGGTGAGGCGTGGGTGGTCATCTGTGTCGTGGTGTGGCATCTTGTCGGGGCGTGGGTGGCATCTGTGGGGTGGGCTGTGCATCGGTGGTGACCCCCCCCCCCCCTGGGTGGCATGTGTGGCAGCTTGGTGGCATTTGATGTGTAACCTGTCCTGGACTGGGAAGGGCTGCCTGTGCTGCTCGGCGCTTCTGGTAATGCCGTAGTCCTTGGTAGGTGAGGGCCTAGTGGAGAAAGCCTTTGGACAGGGCAGTGACACATCATTGCTGCGGATGTGAGGAGCAGACCTGGACTGGGGTTGGGAGCAGGTTCAGCCTGGTGGTCTGGAGGGTTGTTAAAGAAGACTGCGTGAATCGTGTCTTGATCAACCTGGTTGTTGATCTCAGAGACATGTCATTGAGGGTTCGGTTGAGACATAGGTGAGGAAGGGCTTGTTGGGTTGGACGAGATGGATGTCGTGTGTGTACCCAGCTGAGAGAGGAGATCTACGCTGCTTTATGTGTGTCGCCTAATTCTCCAGCAGGAACAGTGTGGCTCTGCCCCTTCCCGTCTGGCTCTCTGCCTGCTTTCTGTCTGTGAGGTGGTAGCTGGGTGGATGTGGTTATGCTCGGTGGAAGGGCCCCTCTTCCTGTTTCCTCCACTGCACCAGGGAGTCCTCCACGCGCTCCCGCCACGGGATGCAGAGCTGTCGGGGGTTCTCCGTCGTGGCCACACTCCACAGATACCTGGCTGAAACAGGAGCTGACTCTCAGAAGAGGCTGGCTATCTCTGCGGGCTGCCTGAGAGAAGGGTTGACAGAGGGGCTTCTCCTCGGTTGGTGGATCTCAACCTCCAAGAAGTGCACTTGGCCATCATGTAGGTCTTAAACTCGTCGTCAGCATTGAACTGTGGCCTGTGCCAGGATTTCTTGAGGTGCAGGCTTCCTGTACCAGGTTGTGCATGTGCTTCACCAGCGAGGAGTACCTCCGAAGTGTAGCCCAGCTTCTCCGTCTTCTTCTCTCCAAGCAGCCTGCTTCCTTTTGGTGTCGTCGATAGAGCCTGTGGTCCCCTTCCGGCACACAGATAGCTCATTCTCCCTCAGCCATTCCAGCACCCACTGCTCATCCCTTCAATGTTCTCTCTTGATGGAGTAAAATTGCCTCCTACTCACCGTTCTCGTTCATAGTTGTAAT
>BHFT01059422.1:0-10367 GCA_004320025.1 Laticauda laticaudata
CTATCTATCTATCTATCTATCTATCTATCTATCTATCTATGTAAAACCACAGTTCTCTTTGTGTATTAGTATAATATAATCTTGGCATTAATATTGGCCAACGGCATATCAGCTAATAGGTTTCCAGAAAACACTGGCATTTAATGCAACTAATTGTGGACCTTCTTTTAAATAAAGGAAGGCAAGTTTCATTATCTTAAAACAAATTAACATAAATCAAACTGATAGAATTATCCTTTGGCACACCTCCAGTTAAGTTGGAAGTTGATCTTACTCCAGATTTTGAGGCCATTTCAAACCAGACCGATATTTTTTTTTTTAACTAACAAAGCAAATACAATTTATAGGCTTCAAAACCTTGATACTATTCTTCAAGCTGTTGCATAATTTATGATGAACTTTATGTTTTAAGGCAACAGAAGAGGAAAACGATAAATACACGAGGGAGAAATTTTACTAACTGTGTAATTGAAATGTGACTTTTATTCTTGACCCATCTAATTCTTGGTCCTGGACCCACTCATTATCTAAATTGGGCCTCCCTACATGTTAGTTAAAGACCAGCTGAGATCTTCAACCCAAGAAAGGTTGTACGCTGAAGAGTTGTTCAGGTTATTTATTGAATACTAAAGCGAACTTTAAGGAGATGCGGTGGCTCAGTGGCTAAGATGCTGAGCTTGTTGATCAGAAAGGTCAGCACTGAGTAACAGAGTCAAATCCCATTACTTATCCCAGCTTCTGGCAACCTAGCAGTTCGAAAGCATATAAAAATAAAAATAGAAAAATAGGGACCACTTTGGTGAGAAGGTAACAGCATTCTGTGCACCTTCGGCATTCAGTCATGCCAACCACATGACCACGGAGACATCTTTGGACAGCGCTGGCTCTTCGGCTTTGTGACAGAGATGAACACCGCGACTAGCATATATATGCAAGGGGAACCTTTACGTTTAAAGCAAGCTTGCTTTTCTCCTTACATTGCTATGTCAGAAGGAATAACTTCAAAAGAATTCATAATCAGAAGAAGCTTCTCATAAATCTATTTGTGCCATTACTGCTCTTGACATTTGAAAATATATTTCCACGGTATTTCATGTAATTAGGATGTAGATGCCTGCAAAGAGGTAACAACTGCGGATTCTTCCCATGAGATTATATATTAGCAAAGGTCCACAAAGCTCTTGATATTTCCTTTTCATTTGAGTAGCAAGAGCAGATTCAATTCTGAAAACTTAAATTAACCACTGTCTCCTCTATGACATACTTCACTAAATTCAAAGTACCTAACCACTGGAGAGCATTTGCCTGGCATGATATCATGCCCTCCCTGTCCTTTGAAGAGTGATACAGTGAAGTTTACCTAACTGGAGAAACAATGCCTCCATGACTCTGGACACACAGAAAGAACAGAGCATGTGCTTTATCAGTTGCCTGTATTGCAGACATTTGTACTAGCCTCATTATTGCATTTCTGTATTTTTTTACTTTTCTACCTGTGTTCTTCTGGCACTAGGCTGCAAATAAACAAGGTCTAATAGCTACATAAACATGCTACTAAAAGTGGTTGAATAATTGAACTCTCAGGAAAATCTAACAAGTTAAAGAGAGGCAAAATTTGATGATGATAATGATGACGACAGATCTTTAGCACTAGCACTAGCATTTAGACTTACATACTGCTTCATAGTGCTTTACAGTCTTCTCTAAGCGCTTCACAGAGTCATCATATTGCCCCCAACAATCTGGGTCCTCATTTTACCAACCATGGAAGGATAAAAGTCTGAGTCAACCTTGAGCTAGTCAGGATTGAACTGCTGACAGTGGGCAGAGTTCTAACCATTGTGCCACCACCTTTATTCATAAAATAAGAGCTACTTTAGGAAAAGCAAATCTAGTACAGACACAAGAGATAATTATTTTTCAGGAAGACAACCCAGACAAATAAATTAAATCGTAGATGGACAACTTTTGTTTTATTTTTTTCAACTTCAAACGAAAAGTGTAGTGATGATGTCACAAGAGTGGTTTGTGCCAAAATTTTCTGCTGTTGTTAAGAGCCACGGGGGAAGAGGTCCTTAAATGTTTTAATTCTAAGACATGCAGGGTGATGAATATAAGATGGGCTATTATTTAGAGAACGAGAGAGGGAGAGAGAGAGAGAGACCTTGCAGAAATGGAGGCAAACAGCCCCGAATTGCAAGATTTGATATAAACTATATATGATGAGTCCAGAAAGAGAAGCTAATAAAATACTGAAAACACAAACTTTCAAATCTATGCCCGGAGCTTCCTGGTGATTTAATGGTTAGTTTGCTATGTAACCAATCAGTCTTTTCCCACTGTCTGTTCCATATATGAATTACAGTGTCCTTCAACCAATGATGCCAATGAAAATTAATTAAATCCAAGGTGGCCACTTTAAAATAGTGAGAGATTCATTATGGGTCAACTGGAAATTAGTCAAATTAGCTAGAGACCTCTGGTTCATGGAAGAGAGAAATTCTGTCTTCCTGTTTGAGCCAATTGTGTTTCTATCAGTCAGATAGTACCTTCCAGCTATGTTAGAACCTTGGTGCTCTCTGAGATTGATGGCTTTCTTGCAAATATTTTGTTATGAAACTAGGTAAATATCAGTGCTATGATAGTTTGGTAATGAAAAGTCTGCAAGAAGATCACCAAGCTCAGAGAGCACCAAGGACCCCACAAATACATGGTTCATGGTGCTATTTATGCTAAGCCCACTTTCAAGCTGATGATTGAAGAACAACAGCTAGAATAAATATAAATATTGAAATATGCAATAGAAGGGTTTAAAAGGGTTAAAATAAGTTTTCTGGAAAGAAAAACAGTAACTAAACTAAGAGATGACTTCACATTATGCACTACCAAACAATAGAAATGCTGAAAGTATCTTCATTGCTAAAATTTATATGGGAGCTTCATTCTGAATGTATTGTCAGAAGTTATTATTCCTGTATCTTCAAGTACTATTAATGCAATATGTAATACACTGATAATGCAGTGCAAACTTCCCTAAGGAGGGAAATGAAAAACAATAGCAAAATGAAAGCTCAAATAATGTGAAATTTTAACTTGGGATATTTTCATGGATTTAAAAAGAGATTTAAGGCTTTTTGTATCATCCATTCATGTAGTATAAAAGTACACTTGAATCCTGAAGCACAGAACTGACAGAGCTCCTCAGATTAATACACATAGTTCCACACACAATTCTATTCAGACGTTTCCAAAAATACGATTATTCTCATTCTCCCATGCCAACCCATAGGGGCCTTGCTTCAGGAGAATCAAATAAAAACCACTACACAATCTAAAACCATCTCTATCTATTGGACCAGACGGAATATGTTACTACTTCTTAAAAAAGCTATCCACTGCCACAGCTGAACCTCTAAGCATAATCTTTGAAAAATCTTTCAGGATCAGCTCCTTGCCAAAACTATGGTCACAAGCCCTGATCATCTTCAAAAAGGGAGACCACAGCCTAATTGAAAATTACAGACCAATCGCTTTATGCTGCATCACCTGTAAAGTCATGGAATCAATTATTAACCAATCCATCATCTTCCACTCAGAAACAAACAACCTACTCTCTAATAAACAATTTGGTTTCAGGAAAAAAACTATCATGTAATCTGCAACTCTTACAGTGCAAAAACATATGGACTACACAACTCGATCAGAGCAAAGCAATGGACGCAATCTACATAGACTTCTCTGAAGCCTTTGATTCAGTGGTACATGACAAACTACTCCTAAAATAAAAATTTCATGTTATCTCTGGAAACCTGCATAACTGGATAGAAGCATTCCTGTCAAACAGACAAGGAATGGTCAAAATTGTCCTATCAAATTCTGTATTGCAGATCCCATTGCTGTCGAAATATCCTGCTTGTTGTGCTCCTGGCCTTGCCTCGTCCTGGGTGCACGGTTTGTATTATGTTCATTCACTTCTTGCTCCCTGGTCTTGCTATCCTGCTCGTCCTCTGGTAACTGCTCGTGCTGCTGGTCCTGCTGGTGCTCCTGGTGCTTGCTAGCGCTGGCTGGTGCTTATCTGCTGTGCTGATCTGGTCCTGCTGGTTGCTCGGTGCTGGTGCGCGTGCTGCTGCTGATGATGAATGAATCTGCTGGTGCCGCTTGCTGCTGCTGCTGTCGATGATCTGCTGGTGCTAACTGCTGCTGGTGGGTGGGGAGCAGCGCTACAACTGGAAGCCCCTTTGATGAGGGCCATGTGGTCCTGCAAAGGGAGGAAAGAGGCATATGCGAGAACGGGAGAGGAGGCAATAACTCCAATTGAGGAGGAACACGAGGGATGAGGTGCTGGAATGGCTGAGCAGAGCATGACTATCTATGGCGGAAGGGACCCAGGCTCTGACAGGGACACGAAAAGAGCATGGCTGCTTGAGAGAGGGCGGAGAGTTTGGCTACACTTCGGAAAGTGCTCCTCGCTGGTGAAGCACATGCACATCTGGTACGGGAAAGCCTGCATGTCAAGAATCTGGCAGCGCTGCGGTCAAGCTGATGGACAGAGCAGACCTATGTCATGGGCCAGTTGTGCACTTCCTGGAGGATGAACATCCGCACCTGAGGACAGCCCCTCATCACAACCCTCTCTCTCCGGCAGCTGCTTGAGATTCCACTCTCTTCCAGCCGAGAGTCAGCCACTATATCCAGGCAGGTGTCTGTGAGCGTCCCACAGCGGAGAAAACCCGGGTGGACAGTTGTTTTAACTTGCGGAGCGCGTGGAGGACTCCCTGGTGGAGTGGGAGAAAGGAGAGGGCAGCTTCCTACCACAGTCTACCCGCATCCACCCCAGCTCACCTCCACAGAAAGGCACAGAGCTACACAGGATGGGGCAGAGCGCCAACACTGTCTGCTGAAGATCAGGGACACATCTAGGAGCGGCATAGATCTCTCTCGTCAGCTGGTCCACAACGACTCCTATCTTCCTCCAACTGCAAGCCCTTCCTCACCTTATGTCAACAGGTTACCCTCCAGACATGGGGAACCCAGTACCAGGTGTGTGAAGGACAGGATCACCGATCTGCTTCAGCAACCCTCCAAGATCAGAGGAACCTGCTCCCACCCAAGTCCAGGTCCTGCCCTGCCACCCCAGTTGATGTCACTCCATTCCGAAGGTTTTCCACAGGCCCTAACCTACCAGGCTATGCTACCAGGAGGTCCAGCAGGCACAGGCCAGCAAAGCCCTTCCGATTTCCAGACAGGTTCTTTGGAAGACACCGTTGCCCACGTTCCACTGATGCACGTGATGCACCCCATGCCACTGTGCCCACCCACGCCATGATGCCACAAGCGCAGTCTACACAGCTGCAGACCAGAATTCCCCTACCTGGCTTTTCCCCCTCCACCACAGCCAGCCGGCTCAGTACATCTGTTCGGTAGTGGGACTGACACTCATGGCAATGGAGGAAGGAGCTCTAAATCACGGGGCTGGAGCCAGCTTGTCTGAGAGCTTCCTCAACAACATCCCTGTTTGTTCCTCTCGGGGCCAGGACGAGTGGGGCTTCAGACAGCACTCCAGCAGCACGCACCTCCAAAGACCTGGACTTCACTCCTGAGAGCTGGGCACACCTCAGAGTGACCGATAAGAGTGCCAGAGACTGGGTGGCTACTGTAGACTTTATTTGGACCTTGACTTGGGTCATTTTTCTTTACAGCTTGTTTATTAATAAATATTATCTTTGGTTAACAGACTTGCCTCAATTTATTTAATTAAAAAAGTCTTGGTGAAACTTTTAGAATGGTTTAAGTCTTTTGCCATGCTTGTGGGATGGATAAGGATAGCATTGGGGGTGGGCAGGGCTAACCTGTAAATGGGTTAGGATATCTGTGGGATGTTTTGGTTAAGATAGCCTGTGGGATGGTTGAGATAGCTGTGGATAAATAAACTCCAGTGCAAGCAATAGGTGGGACTGTATGGTGCCACACCTCCAAGGTGGCACCCTATGGCCCTTCATTTATCAATACTAATGTATCATTGGATCCACACTGGTAAATAAACACAACTTTTTTAAATGCCCTGTTCATTGTAAGGACCCACAGCACATACATGGCCATCTCATCCGTGTGATGAGACCAGGCTAAGGAAGCATCCATTAATCATCTACCTCCTGTTTGCCATCTACTGTACCAGCTGGGGAGTTGCATCCAGTGTTTTCTAGGAGGTTGCGCTGCTTCTTCCCTTCACGTGAGGATCTGTTGGGGACCTTGCACATCCTCAGTGTCTATCAGGTTTTCGCTCTTGTCTCCATTCGCACATGGCTCCTGTCCCATTGGCCTTGTTGGACGGTCCACGAGCCTGTTATATGCAAGATTTTGGGTAGCGGGTGCACATGAGATTGTGCAGGATGAGCAAGCTTCCACGATCCTCTCATGGCCTCTGGGTGTGCTGCATGGTGGTGAGAAGTACTGGAACTGTTGGTCAGGATGCCAAAGGCGTTCTCCACCACCGCGCCTTGCCTGCGACAGCCTGTAGTTGAAGATCTCATCTTCACGGGTGAGGCATTGGAGGTGTAAGGGCTTCATAGCGGTAGGTTCTGAGGGAGAAGGGTCAATCCCCCATGATGAAGTAAGGGTTGCACACTTTGCGTGTCGTTGGCAGGGGGTCTGGATCTGGGAAGCCAATGATGAGGTGCTTCGAGCCTCTTTGAGATGAACCTGGCGTTTGTATACCTGGGCATCTGAACATGATCGTTGCTGGAAGCATCGATGTACATGAACTTGTAGTTCAGCATCTTCCATGGCGAAGAGGAGATGCTGGAAGAAGCCCTTGTAGTTTGAAATAAGTTGAACCCGACTTGGCTGGTGCTTTGCTAAGCCCACGTGCTTGCCAATCTTATGGTCCAACCCGGTGTGGGGAAGTTCCACCTTGATACCACTTGCTCTGCAACTTTTCCTTCCAGCCTTCTTCAGTGGAGGGGCACTGGAGGAGCTTCCTCCAGTATTCTTCGATGATGGCCTGCACACTATCTCTGACGCACATGCCTGATGGTGTTGTTTGGCACCCTCCAGAAATACTGCTATGCTCCTGTAGGTTGGTCCTGAGCAGGTGCGTGGCCAGAATCAGTGCCACCTTGAGCAGGGTCCAGGCTGGGCAGAAGTTGATGGTTTTGCCTTGGTCAACCTGGGTGCAGCCGGCTCACAACTTCGTCAAAGCATGGCTGGAGGATCTCATGAAGTTTCTGGAATGCCGAGGGTCCTTCGTTCTCAGCTCCACATCAGCTTGTTGTACAGTCCATACTCTGCTCTTCTCCTCCGATCCATCTTCGGACCCAGACCGCTTTTTTGGGCTGCCTCCTTTTTCTTCCGTAGTAGTGTTGAAAGAGCCTTGTAGATGGCTTCGACTGTTGCAGAATATGGTGGCTACAAAAGGAGTGGTGTTTAACGATTATGGTGGACATTGAATGGATTACTTGGAAGGAAGCAGTCAGATGAAGGTTGCAGAGGTCTGCACAGCTGTGGCTGCTCGGACTGGAAAGTGAGATGCAGGTGAAGTTGCTTTCCCCTTTTTTATAGAATATAGGTTTTTCCCCTATGTCTTTTGCATCTCTTGGCATCCTTAGACATTCTTAAAATCCGAGATAGGTCCCCTGCAAGTTTTTTTTTTTCGCGTTAAAATGCTTTTCTTTGCGAGGTGCATCGCTTTCATACCTTTCTCCATCCCTGCTACTAATGCTGTGCGTCCGTTTCCACGTCCGTTCTGTTTTCTTCCCTGTGTCCCGCTTTCCACTGGAGCGGGTTTGAGTTTGCGGTGGATGCACAGCGGATTGCCTAGCGGATGTAGTGGAAATGCGTAACTGGATGACGACGGATGCAGAACGGATGTTCCCCGTATGCGCTAGCGGATGCAGAATGGACGTGTTGGATACATTTTTTTCTGCTCAAAAATTGTTTGAGCAAAGCTTCAAACTTTTTGTCGGATGGAAACCTCAGTCAACACTTGATGCTGGATGATAGAGAGGAAGCAAAATGGATGCAGGTGAGTACAAATGGAAGCATCGCGTTTAACCAACGGATGGCTAAGTGTTTTTTCTCCATTTTACATCCTCTTTCATCCATTGGTGCATGTGGTGACAGGGGCTTTATTATTCATCTTCAACAAAATATTATAGTACAGTATTTCTTAAACCTTGGCACTTTAAGATATTTGGATTTCAACTCCCAGAATTCCAACAGCCAGAGAGACACTGGTGGGATGATTACTGTAAGTTTAAAGTCTAGACACTCCTTCACACAGCTCTAGACTACAAATTTTCCCTCCAGGAAGTTGTGACATGCCTCCAACACTGGAGTTTTTAAAAGATGTTGGATAACCATTTATCTAAAGTGGGATGGATTTCCTGGCTAGGTAGGGGGTTGGACTAGAAGACCTCCAAGGTCCCTTCACTCTGTTATTCTATTTACTATTCTCTTTACTATTCTATTTATCTATTCAAAAAAAAAAAAAAAAAAAAAAAAAAAATAAAATTTTCTAATTCTTTGGCAAGTTGTGAAAATACACTAACTATATACACACATTTCAGGTTATGGATTCTGTTTTGTAACTACGCTTCCAGAAAGATGGTATAAGAAAGCAACATAATAAAATGGATTTAGTTAATATTAGCCAGTTAATATGAGTCAGTTGCTTTCATCAGAACTGCTAGCAGGGGCAAATTTTAATGGAAAAAGTGAGCTTTGGATGCATATCTTATCATTTTATTTAATTTATTTTATTTTTTGGTCAATTGCTAAGATATAGGTATAAGTTAAAAAATATTTATGAATAGATGGATACATATAGAAAAATACAAAAAATATTAAAAGAAACAATAGGACAGGGATGGTATGGCAGCATTGGTGCGTTTTTATGCACGCCCCTACAGAACTTCTTAGAGAGGGGTGAGGTCAATGGTAGACAAGTTCTAAGGTTTAAAGCTTTGGGGGTTTGGGGGAAGAAAACCATAGAGTCAGGTAGAGTAATTTCAGACATTGACCACTCTGTGAGTGAAGTTGTATTTCCTGCAATTAAGTTTTGGTGGCAATTAACCTTGAGTTTTGTCATTATTGGCTTGCTCTGTGTTGTTATGGTTTGAAGCTGAAGTTATTTCTTTAACGAGGTAGGACAATTGCAATGTAAATGATTTTATATACTATACTTAGATCGGACGACATGGGTGTGGCATAGTTTCTAGGTTTTCTAGGTCAGATTTCAAGTCTGGGTGGCCTTAGGTATTCTGCAAGGAGTAAGAGGCAGTGGGAGACTCTTCTTGGTGAAATATTTTTGGACTTTCATCAACTGGTTTTGATATAGATACGTAATGTGGGTTCAGACTGATGAGCTGTATTCAAATATTGGTCTATAGCATATCTTTTGTATGGCTCTAGTTATTAGTGGTAATATTACGCTGAGAAAAGCTGTGTCAGAGACTTTATGTTGAGGGTATTCCCCGTTAGAGAATGAGCGCATAGAGGAGACGTATAGAAGTAGTGTTTGAATCAATACACATACAGACACAAGGATAACACTGTACAGTAACAGCGTAGGTTTTTTACTTTCCAGAAACGTTAAGCAAGTCCAAATAGGCAGTCCAAAGTTCATTCACGGTTAAATCAGTCAGTTTCATCAGGGATCATCCAAATATCAAAAGTCCAGTGTCAAAAAACAGTTCAGTATCAGACTTACATTAAATCCAGTAATATATGTCAATTAGGAAAAATGGAGGCAATTGGCAATATTTCCAACAGAAGGAAACAGAGATTTCTTCTTCTGAAGACTCAGACTAAGACAACCCAGGTTTCTGGCTCCGTCTTATGGGTTTGAGAAACGGCACACCTAATTAACAGTTTTGGCATTTTTCTTAAAGATACAGTTTTAAATGTTTATCCTGGTTAATATATTTCTAACCAATACCTGTTGGTGACTTAATATTTCTAATAATTAGGTTGACCAATCTGATGGCTTTTTTGCTATATAGTTACAGTGGGTTCTAGACTGTCTTAGATCAATTAGAGATGAGTACTCCAAGATCCTTGATAGAGTTTGGATCATCAACAGGTCTTAACTATTCAGCCTGTATTTTATTTTCGCTTTTTTGTTGCCAATATGTAAGGACAGAGCCATTTTATTTGTTGAGACTTTGAAGTTGCCATTTGTTTGCCATTCTGATACATAGGTCAAGATCTTTTTGAGGGTAGCAGTATGTCTGGTGGTATTGAACAGCTTTAATCATCAGCGAAGAGGAATGCAGTTGCTCTTATATGATCACAGAGGTCATTTAGTAGAGTATGAAGAGAGTTGGTCCCTAGAACACTGCTTGGGGACACACTGTTTGAGCGTAACAGAC
>BHFT01059423.1:0-19731 GCA_004320025.1 Laticauda laticaudata
CCACTCAACTCATGACCTGCCTGGCCACCAGGCTGCTTCTCTCTTTCTGCTTTTGGCTGCACACAAGGAAAACAGCAAAAGTCTTCCTTTCTCTCCCCAAACTCTGCCAGAAATGAGTCTTGGGACCCTCAAGGCATCTGCTCAAGAGGTTGTGCCAGTGTCCCGCGGCCACCAACACTCCTCACCCAACAAGACTTCCACTTCCCTTCCCTCCGGTAGGAGTCAATATGCTTACAATTGTTTAGTTGGGGAGAACGATAAAAAAAGAAGAGGCCATAAGAAGTGTACGGCACTTTCGGTGATGGTCATATATGAGCCATACTCTCCAGCTTGCTCACTGTGACTGCTTGGCACTGCGACGGTTTATCTATCCTACAGCTCTTTAACCCCTTCCACAAGGTATCACTGGCTCATTCCCACAGGTATCCCTGGACCACACCCCCACTGCTATCTTAACCCATCCCAACAAGCATGCAAAGTAGCTCGTAAGCCATTTCTAAAAAATTTCCATCCATAGGATCCTTTTCATTTCAAAAAAATCCGAAATGAGACAAGTGCGTGAAATCAAAGACTTGAAACATTTATGGAACACACACAAGCGTTAAAAACCAAAAATATGACCCAAGTCAAAGTGTCAAGATAATAAGTCCACAGGGTAGCCAGACTCGTATCTGCGCATAAGATATGTCTCTGCGCACTCTTCTTTGGTCACTTGGAGGTGTGCCCAGTCTCAGGGGTGAAGGGTCCAGTGCTTGCTGGGGGTGGTGATGAGTGCCAGGCCCCGAGAGGACAACAGGGGACGGTGATGTTGAGGAAGGTGTCCGGGACAGCTGGCTCAGCCCCGTGATTGCATGAGAGAGGTCCGTATCCTCCATTGCCATGGGGTGTCAGCCCTCCAGTTACTGATGACAGCATGTAGACTGAGCCGGGCTTGGCTGTGGGGTGGAGGAAGAGAGTAGTGGTAGTGGGGCTGTCTGGTCTGCAGCGTGGGTGAGGGACTGGCGTGGGTGGCATCATTGGTGGGTGGCATCACTGTTTGTCCGGTGCATCCATTGTGCGTGGGGTGGGCCATTGGTGACATCAGTGGAACAGGTGCAACGGTGTTGCCTGATGACTCTGTGCCTGGACTGGGAGGCTGCTGCTGTGCTGCTGAACCTCCTGTAGCTGTAGCCCTGGTAGGTGAGGCCTGTGGGGAAGCCTTGGAATGGAGAGGATATCAACTTGGGTGGAGGAGCAGACCTGACGTGGTTTGGCGAGCAGGTTTCCTCTGGGTCTGTGAAGTTTTGTGAAGCGCTCCATGATCCGGTCCGTTCACCAGCTGGTACTGTGGATCTCTCATGTGTTCTTGAGGGGTCTGTGTGACATAGCGGTGGGAAAAGGGCTTTGCCGTTGGAGGATGAGGAGTCGGTGTGACCGAAGCGCGAGTGAGAGGAGATCTTATGCTGGTGTTGGATGGGCACTGTCCTGATGCTCCCGCGAGACATGTGGCTCTTTGCCCCTCCGTGCTGTCGCGAGCTTCTCTGCCGTTTCTGCGTGAGGCAGAGCTGGGTTGGTGGATGCAGCGTAGACTGTGGTGGACTCGATGTCTTCCTTTCTCCCACCGCACCACGGAGTCCTGCTACGCATTCCACCACGCTTACCACAACCTTCCGGGTTCTCCGCCATTGGCTCGCTCCCACAGAAACCTGCCTGGAGACATGGAACTGGACTCTTGGCCCGGAGAGGACTGGCTGCTCAGCAGTGCCGGAGAGAGAGATAGTGAGAGGGCTTGCTGCTGCTCCTCGGTGGCGGATCTCACCCTCCAGGAAAGCTGCACCTGGCCATGACGATAGTCTCTTCTGTCTGTCAGCTTCACAGTGGGCCTGGCCAATTTCTTTTGAGGTGTACCTTCCCATACCAGTGTACTAAATGTTTTCCACCAGCCGAGGAGCACCTCCGAAGTTAACCCATACTCTCTGCCCTCTCTCTCCAAAGCAGCTCTGCTTCCGCTTGGAGTCCCTGTGACCCTGCCAAGGGTGTCCCTTATCACGCGACTTCACAGATGAAGTCAGGTTCTCTTCTCAGCCACTCCAGCAGCACTCATCCTCGTGTGCCTACTCGAAATCTTATAGGTATTGCATCCTCTCCCGTTGTCGCATACACCTCTTCCTCCCTTTGGACTGAGCCAGATTGGGCCTTCATCAGAGGGGGCTCCCTAGTTTAGTAATGGCTAGGCTCCTCCACACCACCACCACCGAGCATGCAGCGACAGCCACCCAGCAGAATCACTCATCATCATCATCATCGATCATCATCTATCATCATCATCAACTAGCCTCACCTAGCAGGATCATTAATCAATCATCATCAGCATGCCAGCGCAGCAGCTTGGCAGCAGGATCAGCAAGCAGCAGGACCAGCAGGACCAGTGCAGCAGCATAGATTACACACGGCCAGCATTGTGGGGAAGCACGAGCAGATCGGTCCAGCGAGGCAAGTCCAGGATGAGCAAGAGCCAGGACAGAATCACACGAGCAGGATCAACAGGCACACGTGCAAATTCCAGTGGAGCACCGAGCAGACGACAACAGAGAGCCGAGACAGCAGGCGCAGGACCAGGGAGCAGCTTCAACGAAGTAGAGCACTTCAGCAGAAGCACCCTATCTGCCAGGAAGCAGCCTTACAGCAGAAGCCCCGGCAGAAGCGGAGGTCAGGGCGAGGTGCGGGAGGTTGGCCCTGTCCCTTCCTTAGCCAGGATGGTGCTCAGCAGGCTAGCTTGTAGCTTTTGCCACACTATACTCCTCCCAACCTTGGTTGTGGGCTAAGGTGCTGGACTTGGCAGGAGGCTGTGGCAGGCCACCCAAGGCGTGGGCAGAGAAGCCAGGCACAAGAAAGGCTGGCAGGCAGGCACTCAAGGCTGGGCAGGAAGCCTGGCCAGGTAGGCTGGCAAAGAGCCTGGCAGGATAGGCTGCGCTAGGAAGCCTGGCAGGTAGCTGCTGCAGAAAGCACTGGCTTGTGAAGCGAACTGCAGCAAGGCTTGGCATGGCAGGCATCGCAAGGGCGAGGCAGGCACGTAACTCGATAGTGTCCAGAATCAGTCAGGTCTTTCCTCGGAATGGCTGGCCGCGTGCGAGCTCTTCCCCTTTATATCCCGGGGGCTTACGGAACAATCGCTATCACCCCGTCATTGCACAACTTAATTGCTTGGCACGTCGCTCCTGTATCGCTAGGCCTTCGAGTTGTGGCATCCGGCTTTTAATCCGCTAGGCTCGCTTGCAGTCCGTTCTTCGCCTGAATCTGTGCTCCTTATCATTCAGCGGTTCACGCCTCTTGACATACCGCTGTATCCGTTCCACGTCCGCTTCTGCTGATGGCCCCCCCGCCGAAGCCCTGTGGTTGCGCCATCTGCCCACCATCCGCTTCACATGCCGCTGGGCTTCTGTTCCGCAATCCGCTTTCCATCCGCCCTGCGTCCTCCCCGTGTCATGTTATCTGCTCCGGTTATGCAAAATTTTTGGCCCCTTTTAAGAGCAGATAACAACGAGATGGAAACATTTTGCTCGTCCGCTGTGTCCTTTTTGCATCTGTGTTGGCCAGTGTGACATGGGCTTTAAGGAAGCTTTTTAAATGTATTTCTGAATGAACTCTGGTCCTTCCCTTCTGGAAGGAAATTCAGGTAGGTTGGCACCTTTTATTAGAATCATGTGGCCGATTGATTGATTGATTGATTGGGTGCCCTCATAATAACATGTATTAATGAAAGAATATACATTTTTGTGTATCTGTTTATTTCCTGTTGATTGAAAAAAATCAACTGTTGAAAAAAAGCTGACTTTACAAACTACTTCATCTAGTTTTGTATTCCTCAGGATCCAGCATGAAATTATCTACAAATTATATGCATGTTGAATAAGGAACATCCTGTTGACATACTGATTAGATTTCTGAGATGGCTAGTGTACACTAGTTTGAGGGACTTTGGTGGTGCTTACTATCTGGAATGTTCAGAGTCATTTGGGTCATGTTTCTTTTACATTGCCATTGATTCCACTGTCATTCATACTCAAATTTTCGGATAATAATTCATAACTTAAATTTAGAAAACTGGTGACGGTATTCTTCTAAGGGCAAAATTGATCATTCTCATGAAAAATAATTTAGACAAAATAAAGCAAAGCTTGTGTGTGTGTGTGTGTGTGTGTGTGTTTAATTGAACTATAATAAGAAGCTTTGGAGATGTGATATTTCTATTTCCAATGCAAAAAGATTTAATCAGCTCTTCCCAAAGTCTTGTAGAACATAGATATTCTTTGGATTCACTGGATTCATTGAAATTTTAATTTTGTAATGTAGTTGTCAGTTAAAATTCCTTAAATAACTGGATTCTTTGTCCTGTAAGTCTTTATAGATCATAACTAGCACTTGGATTACACCTGGGAGTTTGCTTGGAACCCATGCAGTTTGCTAAACAGAAGGGAATGCCGAAGTAAGTCCATTAGTACCTTGCCACTGCATTCTCAACCAGTTAAAGCCTCCTAATAGTCTTCAAGGGAAATCCATGAAGTGTTAATACCATGTAGATCCACATGGAACTATGTTTATTGATATAACAATGTTGCATCCATTTCTACCTCTTTCAAATGAAATCCAAATAGCCAAGGTGCCCATAGGGCTCTGTTTTCATAGAATCTCTGTTGGACTTCACTTTTGTCACTGACAGTTGGAGGGTAATATCCTGAATAGCATTACATTAATGTAAACAAATCCTACTCCCCTCTTATTGTATGGCCCAATTATACAGTATATATTTTATAAATAGAGGCTGTTGTCTCCTCTATTTTTCCTGATGTATATATTGATCCATAGCCTATCCAGAAGTATGCAATCTTGGTATTTTAGAAGAAGGAAATAGGGGAAGAAAGCAAATGAAGTTACCAGTGAAATTCTACTATTATTGTAAAGATATTGTAAAAAGAAGTGAGAAATTAGGATTGATTTATTTACAAAATAGAAAACAGAAGTCTGTAATATTGAGGAATGTGAACACATAAACCTTATGATTTTGTTCAATTGATACATTTTAATTATGTTTATTACTTACAATAGTGCGTACAAACATCTGGCTCAGCAAAATTTCTTTAATCTTTTTTCTCTTTTTAGAAGTTTTCAGTGTGTACTTTGTTCCTCTTCTGTTCTTGTAGATAAGTGATATCATAGCTACTGTGGATAATTTTTCTATTCACTGCCAAATTTTATTGAAACTACAAGTAATATGGTTTATGTTCTGGTCATACCATCAGCTCAGAAAAGTCCAGTCTGTTTCCTAAAGCATCTAAAGTATCTGTTAGTTGATATTTATCCATCAACTAATGTATATTTTAAGAGGTATTTCAATATTAATTGCTAATAAATATTTTATACAGGTAAAGAAATTGAGAAACTTTTCTGAGTATTACCTGCATTGGATACAATTAGATAATAAGTTCATGAAGCATTTGAAATCTTGGCAAGTAGTACACTAAACCTGGATTTTCTTTTCCAGACTTGAAAGCTGCTGGACATATACTTGGTTATTAAAGGATAAGTGATTAAGTTTTCATTCAGGAATATTGACTTTATGGAATATTTCAGATTTGAAATTAATGAGGAAGATGTTTAATTGGAAACCCTGGGCCTATGTGTCAGCTTTGTGAGGTAAACCAGACAACAAACATGGCTAGAGTAGAGTTCTACTTTATTGTAAAGTTACACCAACATAATCTTGTAATTCTGAAGTTATACTCCTCTCCCCTCCCTTCTCTCCCCCCTCTCGCCCCCTGCATTTTATAGCTCAGGAAACTAGGAAGAATCCCCTCTGAGTCACTTGCCCTGGTCATGTTCCTGCTGTGGGCTAAGTTTCCTTTTACCTGACCTTTCCTTTGGCTGCCTCTCTTTTTCCTGCCTCCCAAGGTCATTTCCACATACCACTACACAAGCAAAGGATAAATACCTTAAATTGGTTGATTTATAATGATTATTTTAAAGTTTTTGAGAAATTATGTTTGGACTATGACTTTCTAACAGTTTCTGCTTGGCACTATGTACAGTTGAAACATGTATTAGTAAAACAGTGTACTATAGTGCCTTCAAAGTTGCCTGAAATTCTACAATCTTTCAGAGATGCATAACATGAAACTAACAAATGGTTTAAAATAGAATTTAAAAATTGGCTGAAGATTAGTATAAGTACTATACCTGAAATGTGGCATGAAAGATTTCAATTTCTTAGAAAATGAACCAGTGCAAGTCTTAATAAATGTATTTATAGATATAGATAAAAGTAACGATGTTTCCTGTTGAGTCCAACATAAAATCTCTAGACAAGTAGTCAATTTGTAACTTTCCTTTCCAGATTAGAGGCATATTATGGACATTTGTATGCAATAGTGTCCACATTTTCACTTGACCATGTCTCAGATATGCCTTATTCTTCATTATGCAGCATCCCCCAAAGTTCTCCTAGCTTCTCTACAGGCTATAATGGAAACAAAGTTAAAGTGACCTGAACAACCTTTTCACCAATGCTATAAAGTTGGTCAATATTTACATTGCCACGTTTCATTCAGTGTCTGTAAACCAGGGGGGATCATCTTTTCTAAACTCTGGAGGCAGGGAGCTTTTATTTACCAGATACCAATTCTCCCTGAATTTATGTATTTATTTATTTTTTATTTGTTAATTGCTTACAAGATAATAGGTGTAAGTAAAAACATAGTTATGTATACATGGATACACATAAGATAAATTAAAAAAATATAAAAGAAATAATAGGACAGGGACGGTAGGCACGTTGGTGTGCTTATGCACGCCCCCTTCAGACCTCTTAGGAAAGGGGTGAGTTCAATAGTAGACAGCCTAAGGTTAAAGTTTTTGGGGTTTGGGGAAGAAACCAAAGAGTCAGGTAGAGTATTCCAGATATTGACCACTCTGTTGCTGAAGTCATATTTCTTGCAATCAAGTTTGGTGCGATCAACCTTGAGTTTGTATCTATTGTTTGCTCTTGTGTTGTTATGGTTGAAGCTGAAGTATTCATTGACTGGTAGGCATTGCAATGTATGATTTTATGTACTATATCTTAGAGTGGACTGACGGGGGCAATAGTTCTATGTTTTCTAGGTCTAGAATTTCTAGTCTGGTGGCCATAAGGTATTCTGCAACGAGTAGAGGAGGAGTGGATAACTCTACTTGTGAAATATTTCTGGACTTTCTCCAACTGTTGTTTAATATCAGGATACGTAATGTGGGTTACAGACTGATGAGCTGTATTCGAGTATTGGTCTAGCAAATGTTTTTATGTTCTAATTATTCGTATAATATTACCAGAGAAAAAGCTATGTAAGATTAGGTTAACAACTCTAACGCCTTTTTTGGCTATGTAGTTACAGATGGGCTTCTAGCACTTAGGTCATTTGAGAGTACTCTAAGATCCTTGACAGATTTGAATCATCAACAAGGTCTTGACTATTCAGCCTGTAATTTTATTTTTCTGATTTTTTTTTCCTATATGTAGGACAGAGCATTTGTTTGACTATTCTGATACATAGTCAAGGTCTTTTTGAAGGGTTGCAGTATTGTCTGTGGTGTTGAATAGCTTTACATCATCAGCAAAGAGAATGTGGAACTTATAAGAAATATGCATAATTCAGTTAGCTTATGGTCCATGGCATGCAAACTGTGCTGATTCTTCGTTCAGTATTTAGCCACTCTTAATATAAAGCACCAGGCAGAGGTGCTTTATTTAAATATAGTAAAATATTTTACTGCAAGCAGAATTTTATAGGAAGAAAAATGTGGCTGGAAAGAAGAGAGAGAGGAGAATATTAAATCTCCTGCAGGAACTACTGTCCATTTTTTGCATTCAGTTTCTCCATCACCTGGAAAAAAAATTTGAGAATGTATTATTTTTAAATATTGTAGCTCGTGAATACATTTTTCTCCAAGTTGCTTAATTCCTTGCATAATTTAATACTATGTCTGAAAATAAACTTAGAATCTCAGAAGAGTCAAAATCAGATGAAATCAGCTTCATAATCAATTTCTCCTTTTTAAGTTATAGTTTGAATTTACTTTTTTTAAAGATTTTATAAAAAAAAGTATGTGGAGAAAATTCTAATTAATCTTTTAAGTAACATTTTAAAAGAAGTCTTTAACATGTATCTCTAATTATTGGTGATTATAGTGTTTTATCACTACTTGTAACTTCCAGTATACTGTTTTTTAAAACGTAAATGACAAGGGATTTTTGTTTAGTTTAGTTTTTGGGTTCTTTAATTTCTATCAAATTGTAACACTTGTCTTCAGGTGAGACTTAGTTAAATCCTTTGAGCATTTAAGAAGCATTCCGGAAATGTTTGCCAGAAAAGTGACAAGTTTACCACTTAGAAACTTATTGACAGGACACATAATTGAAAAGATTGCATGTGAAAGTTTTTAATGATTTTTAATAGATGGAGTGGCAGCTCTAAATGTGTTTATATCCATTTATGGAAATACCAAAGGATTATGTGAAGTCATTTTAATAGACAATTATGCAATCTGATTACAGACAAGGCAGCTGGAGATTATACAGATGATTCTTACCTTGTCTGGTCATGTTTACAGTATGCTGGTTAGAAACACATTTAATATCAGTGCATTGACATTTGGTTGGTCGTCCTCCCACCCATCTATCTGATTAGTTTTTCAAGTTAAAAAAACAAAGAAATTTCCTGGCTATGTTATCAGTAATTGCAGTGTTGTCATTTATAATGATTAGCATCTGAATGATTTTTCAAAAGATACATTTATTAATTTATCTCTTATTGACATTAACTTAAGAGCAATTGTGAAAATAGTCAAGATCAGGTTGTATATGGAAAAAAGCAATATTAATATTACTCAAATGTTTTGAAAAAGTGTAAAATTTGGAGTTAACAGGAACCAAATTTTCTACTTCCCACTGTATTTTGCAGGTGTAATACAGAGTGCAATGCAGTTAATTTAATGTCTGTATCCTTTAAATTTAAGGAAAGCATTTTTGCTAAGTGCCACATTCGAAGACCCACAGTCTCAGATAAAGCTTATAGTAATATGATTTCCGAGAGAACTGATAAAAAAAATAAATACATGAGAATTCAGATAAACACTCAGGAGATGGTATTAATTTAGGGTGTTTATTATATGTATTATAGCCAGGGATAATTTTAAACAAGCCCAAACTTTGTATACAAATTATATTCTCCTCCTTGCTCCATTCTGTTTGTTTGATTGCTTTGCTTATATGTATTCACATCTATATTTTGACAGAATTTAAATGTGTAGTGTCTTTAGAATTCCACAGGGTGTCATAATGTAGTTGTTTAATCCATCACAGAAATGCAAGAAATATGATGTATGCTCTTTAGAAGACCATTTAGCATTGGATCTGAGAACAGAGAATGCAAAATGTTATTAAACAGAAAATTGTTAATTTATTTACTGACTGCCTTTTTTCTATAGTTACATATAAGGCCGTTGTGTGCACATAAACATGAACTTATAGACTGCTTCCTAAGAAGCATCTGTTATTTATACTGGCAGATACACAGATACATTTAGTTTTTTCCTTTGCCCAGAGGAAGGTGGAGGTAGAATATAAAAGAGATTCTTCAACCTATTTTTCATTCATTTTTCCTGCATTTATTTTATAATTCATATGCTTAATATGTGTCAATTTAAAAAAAAAATACACAAAACTATCATATACAATTAGAAGACACAGAGTTGGATATTGAAATACTGATGATTACAGTATTTGAATATCAACTATACGTATCAACTATATTTTATGTGTCAATATTGAGTAACATTTTGGGGATGGTTTATTTTCTCTTATACACCTTATTGAACAGTATTTGGTAGAGCAAATGGACTTGAGAGCTTATCTGTCAAATGTTCACATTCAAATTTTTATCTTCTATTATATATTTCATTCCATAATGATGACAAAGACTATAATGAAATGAAAAAAATAAACTACCAAGATTTATGTAAAGTGAACAGTAGCAGTGGTCATTTTCTGAACCACTTCAATTATTTTGAATAGGATATCATTGCAGTCTTGTTACAGTTAGTCCTTGACCTACAATTACAATTGAGCCCCAAATTTCTGTTGCTAAGTGAGACATTTATTAAGTGGGTTTTGTCCCATTTTACGGCTTTTTTGACACAGTTGTTAAATGAATCATGGCAGATGTTAAGTTAGTAACATGTTTGTTAAGTGAATCTGGCTTTCCCCATAGACTTTGTTTGTCACAAAAACTCTGGGACACTGCAACCATCATGAATATGAGTCAGCTGATCTGAATTTTGATCACATTGCCATGGGGATGCTGCCACAGCCATAAGTGTAAAAATGTTCAAAAGTCACTTTTTTCAGAGCCATTGTTACTTTGAACAGTCACTAAATGAACTGTTGTTAGTCGAGGACTATCTTATTTGTTATTAATTTTCTTTACATTGGTAATTTTTTTGGCAATATTAATTTGTTTTACTTCAGCTCTCCATTTTTCCAATGTTTCTGTTATTTTTTCTTCTTTTTGTTCCATTTCCCCAAATACATAAATAAAAAGCAGAAATCTGCTTAACTTTAAATTTAAAAAAATCATTATATACTGTTGAAAATAAAATGTAATAATGCACTTCTTATATTGCTTAGTTCTTTTATACTGTATTAGAGTGTCATAGACTAACATTTTTCTTGTATCCCAACCTTTTTTCTTTTGAACTGTGCAGCAAATAGATGCAACCTCCATCTCCCAGTCACTATATTGTCTAAGTTCATGGCATGATAAAATTCTGTCTCTTGGGGGGTTTCTAAAATAATTCCTCTCATATATTTGTAATTTATGCCAGGCATTGCAATCTAGAAAGATATTTGGGATGGGGTGGGTACTTTATTGCAAATGAAGAACACCTCTGTCAAATATATTTCTTCAAAAGAAGTAAATATCTAATCAAATTGGATAGTTATGATTTATTGACAAAATAATACTACTTAAGTATTCTGCAGTCAGATTATTCCCAGCTAATGGTGTGAAATTAGTTTTACTTTCTCATTATATCTCAGTTTGGATACAAAAGCTTATAAAGAAACTGCAAAGCAAAATCAGCCAATGACAGTGTAACTATGCAACCATTCCAGGGGTGGGATTCTACCTGTTTGGACCTGTTCTATAGAACCGGTTGCTACGATTCTGCATAGTTTGGAGAACCGGCAAATCGCACCACTGACTCAGGCAGCAGATTGCAGAAAAGTAGATCTGTGAGTGGCTCTGTCATTCTGCAAGCAACTTAATCTGCCTTCCTGCTTTGCCTGCTTTGGGTAAAAGTTGCTCTTTTTTTAAAAAAATCAATATTTACATAAATATTTACAAACAAGCCATGCCCATGAACAAGCCATATATTTACATACAAGCCAGTCACATGACCACCAAGCCACACCCACAAATTAGGCCATGCCCACAGAACTGGTTGTTAAGAAATTTTGCCACTAGAACTGAGTGTTACAGAAAGTGTGAAATCCCACCTCCGAACCATCCCAATTGCATATAATTTTTAAAAGCCCATGTCACAGTGAAACAACGAGATGCAAAGAGGATGTTAACAAAGACAAACAAACCTTGCCCATCCATTCGAAACCGATGTACCTCACTGCCTCGTTTGCTTCTCCCTCTATCCGCCTCCAGCAGCACCATTTAATTGACGTTTCAATCCGCTCCAAAGTTTTGGGCTGCCTACAACTTTTGCACGGAAAAATGTTATCCAGTTCGTCCATTCTGCATCGCTACGCATCTGCTAGCTCCGCTTTACGCCATCCGTTATGCATCCGTCTATTATCCGCTGGCATCCGCTGCGATCCACAACTCGCATCTCGCGCTCCGGACGCAGGAGGAGAGCGGAACCGGATCAGACAGAATGGCAGAAGGATGCGCCTAGAGGATGCAGAATGGAAACAAGCGTTTTAAACAGGAAAAAACGTTCGCAGAGGGGACCTATCTCGTATTTAAGGATGTCTGCAGGAGGCTAGGGATCCTAGAGGCTCAAAGGGGACCTATATTGCTATAAAAAAGGGGAGCAACTCGCCTGGCATCTCACTTTCAGCCAGCAGACGCCAGCAGTGCAGACCTCTGCAGCCTTCATCTTGGGCTCTTCTCTTCCACAGCATCAGTCATTTCCACTGTGGATTGTAACAAAGTCCTTTGGCAGCCCCATCATTTCTGCAAACAGTGCGAAGCCATCTGGGCAGCTCTGTGACTCTACTGCGAAAAGAAAAAGGAGCACAAAAAGAGTCTGGATCCGAAGATGTTAGCCGAAGAGCAGGAGACGGACTCGTTTACAACAAGCTGATGGTGGAGCTCGAGGAACGAAGACACTCGGCGTCAGAACTTCGATGAGGAGCCTCCAGCCATGTTTGACGAAGTTGTGCAGCGGCTGACACCCAGGTTGACAAGGCAACACCAGTTCCGGGCCCGAGCCTGGAACTGGCTCAAGTGGGGCACTCACTCTGCGCCACTGGCTCAGGACTCCTACAGGAGCATGCAGTATGGCGGTGGAGGGTGCATCAACACAATCAGCATTGTGGTCAGAAAGTGGGGCAGGCCATCATCAAAGAATACAAGGAGAGCTCCCCACTGCCCTCACTGAAGAGATGGAAGAAAGTTGCAGGGGAGTGGTATCAGAAGTAGAACTTCCCACACGTTGGAGCCATGGATGGGCAAGCACGTGGCCTGCAAAGCTCCAGCCAAGTTGGGTAGGCACTTATTCATTCAATAAGGCTTCTTCAGATCATCCTCTTCGCCATGGTCGATTGACGCGACTACAAGTCATGTACAGTTTGATGCTTCAGGCAGCGGCTCATTTCAGATGCCCAGGTATACAACGCACGTCACCTCAGGATGGATCTGGAAGGCAACCTCATCGTGGGCTTCCCAGATCGGAAATCCCTGGACCAACGCACATAAGTGTGCCTACTTCATCGTGGGAGGATGACGCCTTATCCTTCTCACACCTACCTCATGAAGCCCTACACTTCCAGACCACTCACCATGAAGAGAGATCTTCAACTACAGGCTGTCAGGCTAGGCGGTTGGTGGAGAACACTTTGGATCCTGGCCAACAGGTTCAGGTTCTTCTCACCACATGCAGCACTCGCCCAGAGACTGTGAGGGAGGATAGGAAGTTGCTGCATCCTGCACAATCTCATGCGCACACCGCTACCAGTTGCAGATAGGTCTGGACCTCAGCAAGGCAATGCGGGACATGGAGCCTGTAGGGAATGGAGGCAAAGGGCGAAAACCTGATCGACACTTGAGGATGTGCAAGCCCCAGCAGAGCCTCACATGAAGCGAAGAAGCAGTGCAACCTCCTGAGACAATTGATGCAACTCCCAGTGGAGCAGTGGAGTGGCAAGAACAGGATGGTGAGTGCTTAATGGATGCTTCCTTCAGCTCTGTCATCATCAACGGATGAGTTTGGCCATGTATGTTTGGTTGGCTACAATGACAGGGCATTTAATAAAGAGTTGGTGTTTATGTGACATAGTGTGGATAATTATTAATTATTATTGATATAAAGGCGCGTAGGTGTGGCACTGGAGGGTGGACCATACGCCCCACATATGCTTGCACTGGAGGGTTATCTATAACCACTGCTATACCTAACCATCCCACAGACTATTACCATCTCCCACGGTATCCTAACCCATCCCAAGCATCCTTACGCCATCCCGCAAGCATGTCCAAAGAGCTTAAACCATTTTTAAAAAGTTCCAGGCACAAGACTTATTAAAAAAAGAAATGAGAGCAAGTGTTTGAATCATAAATAGACTTTAGTTAACAACCAACGACATATAAGACTAAAAATGAGTCTCTGGTACTCCTTCTTTGGTCGCTTATTCCAGGGGTGTAGCTGACAGGTGTTGTGGAGGTGGCTGGTGTTGAGGTGCTTGTCATTGAGCTCCTCCAGAAGCAAGCAGAAGCAGCAGAGCGCAGCCCCAGAAGAGCGGAGCCCGTGTGCAGAAGCCCCAGGAGAACAGAGTGAGCGGCGGCGCGGGATGGTAGCCTGTCCTCTTGCAGGGGGGCAGCAGATGGCTGAGGAGCTTTGCTAGTGCTTCCGCTGGTGTGTGGGTTGCTGGTCTGCAGGGAGGCTGCAGGAACACAGGCTGCAGGAAGGCTGGCAGGAGGCTGCGACCAAGGTGGCAGGGAAGGCTGGCAAGGGAGGCAGGCCAAGGCTGGCAGGCAGGGCAGACAGCAAGGCTGGCAGGAGGTTGGCCGCAGGCTTGCAGGCAGGCACAAGGCGGCAGGCAGTGGCACCAAGGCACGCACAAGGTGGCAGGGAGGCAGGGCACCCAAGGCTGCAGGAGGCTGGCAGGCAGGCAGGCACAAGGCTGGCAGGCAGACATGACAGGATAGCAGCATGGCTTGGCAAGTGAGCGCTGGGCAAGGTGGTAGAGGCTGGTGCAAGGCTGCAGCAGGCTGGTAGCAAGTCTGGTAGCAGGCTGGGCAGCAAGCTGGCGGGCAGACACTGCAGGCAGGCAGGCTAAGGCAGCCAATTCCGTCCGCAGCAGGTCTTTCCTCTGAATGGTGACCTGCTTCGAGCTGCTTCCGTTATATCTGCGTGGCGTACACAAGCATCCCCGCTGATGAGGCAATTAACGCAGCATCCGTTAGGCTTCGCTCTGCATCCGCTTTCATCCGCTGTGTATCTGCTCTGCATCGCTGTATGTGTTCCATGTCGCTTCGCTGAGGCCCCCGGAAGCCCTGCGGTGAGCCATCCGCTCCATCGCTCCCATCCGCTCCCTCCTGCTTCCATCCGCTGGGCTTCTGTTCCGCATCGCTTTCCATCCCCTGCGTCCTCCCGTGTCCATGTTATCTGCTCCGGTTTATGCAATTTTTGCCCTTTTGAGAGCAGATAACAACGGATGGAACATTTTGCTCGTCCGCTGTGTCCTTTTTGCATCCGTTGGCCAGTGTGACATGGGCTTAAGGTACTGTGTATCTCATTCACAAGTTAGAACATAATAACCTCACCATTGATCCACACTGTCTCATATCTCTGGAGGGTTCCAAATTGAGGGAGATGATTTTATGGCATTCAATAGCTATATTCACCCTAGGTGAAATTTGAAAGCACAAATGAATGTAGATGGTCAGGGATCCCCAAAGTTGGCAACTTTAAGACTTGTGGACTTCAACTCCCAGAATTCTCCAAGTCTCTGATTCTCTGAAGTCCACAAGTCTTAAAGTTGCCAAGACTGAAGACCTCTGATGTATGTGAATTCAATATTTTTCATTGGATTCCATATATTTTGATTATTATCAACTGTTGGTACAGGTGCATCACGTCATAAGGTTGTCAGAGGTGGAATTCAGCAGGTTCTGACCAGTTCTGGAGAACCGGTAGTGGAAATTTTGAGTAGTTTGGAAAATCAGCAAATACCACCTCTGATTTTACAGTACCCTTCCCCTGCCACACCCACCAAACCATGCCCACAGAACTGGTAGTAAAAAAATTTGAATCCCACCACTGGGTTATGTGGCACTGTGATAATAATGCCAATAATGACTGAGTGTGATCAAGGATAAAGAAATGTGCCAAATTTTTTGGCATTGTTTATTTTATTTTGGATGAATCGTTCTATTCAGTTAAGATATATGGAAATGTTGATTGGCAATAACTCTGCACTTAAATAGTGGCTAAATAAGTGGCATGAAGGGAGAAAACTTTCCAGGTAATCTAGCAAAGCCAGATCATCTTTCAAAAGATCTATAGTACTCTTATTTTAGGTCCAGTCTTGGAAAAAAAAGTTATGTTAAATCAAGTGGAAATGCAGGTCTTTTCCCTATATTTGATCAAAAAGCATGATACGTTGATTTTAAATATAAATTTCAGACTATATGTTGTAGTTCTGGTTTCCAGAAAGAAGCACATGACATATGCTTTGTTTTGTTAGGATAGCATGCAATCTGAAACCTTGCCTTCTGTGATAAAGAAATGTTTCATTATCTTGCCTCTCCTCCTCCCCCCACAAAGATTGAAAATCTTCAGGAGCAACTTAGAGATAAAGACAAGCAACTAACTAATTTGAAAGATCGTGTGAAATCACTGCAGACAGATTCCAGTAACACAGATACAGCTCTAGCTACCTTGGAAGAAGCCCTCTCTGAGAAGGTAGGTTCTCCTGTTTTCTTCTACATCGATGCATTCTCATAGATCTTCTCTCTGCTTGGAAAGCCTATGTAGAGGCCAGCGAGGCACCCCTCAATGTAAGTGACATCGAGTTGGCCATGCCCACCCAGTTAAATCATCACCTAGCCTCACCCACCCAGCCAGTCATTAGGCAGATCATATTAGTGGTCCACGGGATTAAAAATTATGAAGTTAGTGGTCCCTGAGGTCCAAAAGGTTGGTGACCCCTGTCCTAAATGATCAATTTCGTTGAACCATGTACAAAAACTAGAGATCTTCAGGAGTCATAGATCCTCTTTGGGTTAGTAGAGATTTCTGTCTTAAAACACAATAAATTCATTTCCTAAGGTGCCAAACATGTATTTGTAAGTGTCTGAACAGCTAAAAGATTACTGCTTTGGCATTCTCACCCACAGTTCTGATTGGCCCAACAGTTTCATGTTGGTAAAAATTTGAATTGTTTATGTTGTTGTGAATCAGAGCTCTAATGCATCCTAATATAGAGCTTTTGGTCTCTGTGATTTAGTTCCTGTTTGCTTTTGTGAAAAAAAAAGACTTGTAAGAGGCGAGATATAAATCCAGGAATGGTTGCCAAACAAAACAAGACTAGAAAGGATACATTGTTGCAATTTCATTATATTTGTGGTTAAACATCCAAAACATGATATCTAAAAGCATTTTAACAAGTGTAGCCACCACCTAGCTCAGAGATACTGTAGTTCAAGTCCTCTTTGTTTTGTGTTTGTGAATTATGATGTTGAGCGTTTAATAGAATGTGTGACTGACAACAGAACTAAATTTCAGTCAGTAGAGTAGGAAAAAATAATTTTAACTAAAGTGTTGCTGTGTAATTAATCTTAAGTGATAACTTTAAGCTTGTCTAATATTTTGGGATATATTTTTTTCCACATGGACTGGAAAATTTGCTTTTTATCCTACAGTCTTATCAACTTTATCATTTTCTGTCCAAAAAAAGTCATTCTCAAATTATAGTTAAGGGAAGCTTTTAATAAACTAGTCAACAGTGACTTTTCACATTCAAAATTAAGGATGGCCACTATTTTAGTAATTATTAAGAGCTCAAGGATAATTTGTTTTGGGGTAGAATGCAAATAATCCCTTCCCTACAAGCCAGAAATCTAAGAAAACCTGGGATGGGATGGGTTGTTGATTGCTGAAGAAGGTTAAAAAGAAAATAAAGCTACTATCAAATTTAAAGACAAGACAAAATGAACAAATAACAAGAGATGATGGCAGCCCTGCAATTTGATATAAAGGAGGGCTTTTGCTGATGAACAATGTATGACTTATGTTTTATATTCATATAACAATATTGTTAAATAAATTTTAATTGTTCATAATCAACTGACCCTCCCTATAAACAAGATAACTTCATACCTGCCCCCAATATTCAAAAGTTTGTTTCTGTTTGTATCATGTTGCCGTATGTAATTAAATGTTCAAATATTTTCCAAAATAAATTCAGATAAAATATTCCATTTCATCAAATAGATTATCTGCCACAATACAATTGGGAAAATTCTTATTTATTTATATCTTTATTAAATATTTATATGACTTCCCAACTCACACACACCCAATTCTCCCAGGATTTTATAAATAAGATAAATAACAGGGTCATATCTGGAACAGTTCAATGTAGATTTTCATTGGTTAAAGGGAAAATAGAATGGAAAGTTGGAGTCCAGTAAAGGAAGAGCAATATCTTCTGAAGAAGGAATTCAGTTGCCACACCAATAATTTTCATAAGAAGGATTACAAAGTGAGACCTACATTTCTGTTCAGACAAATTGCTGATGTATCAAGTCCATCTTCCAGGTACAGAATCTGTAGAATACATATGTTAGCCAGTAGATTGTTTGATAAGAAATATAATGGAAAATCTTTATTTAAAGATAAAGTAAGAATATCTAAATTTCCTAGGTTATCAGTATTTTGGAATATCTCTCAATTGTTATAATGTATAACATATCTTGGGTACTAAGGCTAAGCTATCAGAGCAACTCTATGGAAACTCAGAATACACTTCTGTTAAAAGAACCTAGATCTGTTGAATTCAAATCTGGATGAGCCTTGAGATTTATAGGATGAAATCTTGATAGGGTATAACTACTTCATGTGTTTAGGGAACAGATGCAAGAAGAATTTCTTCATGGAACAGTAACTGTCATTTTCTAATATCTATTGTATGGTGTATTAATTATATAGATTTTGACAATAGAGATATACCTATTTGTGTGTTTATTCTTTGGATAAAGTGAACCTTTAAAAAGTTAATGCTGTAGAAACTTATATCAGTGCAGCCTTTAAAAGAATGGACAGTAAGGATATTTAATAAAAATGGGAACTCCTTGATAGAATAGAATAGAATAGAATAGAATACTTTATTGGCCAAGTGTGATTGAACACACAAAGAATTTGTCTTGGTGTAAATACTCTCAGTAATATTATATTATATTATATTAATTCATTTCAGTAATATTAGATTATATTAATTAAATATAGGCACAACAAATTTGATGTTTATAATTCTACTGCCAGGAACTTTGGGCACAGGAATTAAATATGGCTAGTAGTTATTCAGTCAGGGTGGGATTGGGGTTAGTGTTGCAATAATAACCAGTAGTAAGTTCTATTTGATATTCAAGAAATATCTAAATATGCCAGTATTGTATGTTTGCCCTAAATAGTGCAGTTCATTGCTGCTATTCAAATAAGGATTTTCAGCCTTTCTATAAAAATGCTTTTAAAATTCAGTAGCTAGTAATGCCTGTTCTGTATCAACATTCTTATTTCAAGACCATTGGTATTAGAGATGATTGTTTTTCTATGTCAAAAACCTCCCAGTGTGTACACTTGGCAAGTCCCTTGACTGAGACCTGATTAGTTGGTTAAATAAATGGCTTCACTTGAATGTTAAAAATCTCACAATAATATTAACATTAGTTATATATTTGAACATCTAGTATGATACATAGCTTTTGCCATAGTACTGATCAAACAGAAAGCACTTTTGTGGGATGTACCATATTGTACTACAGAAGAAAAGGGCGAAGGTTATTAGGGAAACACAAATATTTGCACACTCTTTTAAGAGTATATCTTTTCAAGTGAAGTATGTATTTTTTCCTCTCGAGAGTATTTTGCTTGTTTGGCTTCTGAGAGAGGGACTGTTGCTTGGTTCCTCCTTTAGCATGTTAGTTTGGTCTGGAATATCAGCACACCAACAATAATTATTTATTCCTTTGAGCATAGTGAAGAACTGCATTAGAAAATTAAATTTACATTCTTCCAAATCTATTATCACATTCTCCCATTTATTTCATTAATAAAATTTCTTTCATGAAATAAAGCCTACTTATCAATTTGCAAAAATGGCCTACTTAGAAGATATTTACACACAATCAAGAGTCCATAACCAAGAGAAAGATACATTCCCAAACCATATATATAAAAACATATATATATATATATATATATATATAT
>BHFT01059424.1:0-26536 GCA_004320025.1 Laticauda laticaudata
TCTGCGCTTTCTTCTGGAACCGTCTGGAAGGGTGAGGCCTGCATCATGCCGTACCGCCTGAGTTGCTTGGGCAGCGGCTTCGCCGCTCCCTCCCGTTCCTCCGGGCAGGTTGAGCGGCTTGGCTGGCCTCCTTCGGTGATTCTTCATCCAACTTCTCTCAAACCAGCTGAGTCTTCCATTTTGCTCTTTTTGAATAGTTTTTTTTCGCATTGTTTTTAAACGGTTCTTTATTTATTTTTCGTGTTTCCCCCCCCTCTTTGGTTTGAAATTCGTCGTTTTGTTTGTTGTTTGGTTGTGTTTTATCGTTCCTTTCTAAGTTTCGGACGCGGAGCTGGTCGATGTGCCGCTTCCACTCCCTGCCATGCGCTTCTACCGTTATCGCTGTATGTATTGGGCCTGTTAGGTTCGTGATTTGTTCCCGGTACCCCACAATGGGTCTCCCGTAAATTTTTTGCAATATACCAGATGCGCCAATTTTGAAACTCCTGAATCGTGTAGGAGAGTCAGGGGGTTTTCTGGTGTGAAGGTTGGGTGTGTAGCCGATCTAGCTGCGATGCTGAGTTTTCCTCCCCATCAGTAGTTCTGATGGGGTGTTTGTTTGTTTGTAGTACTTTGGTGTTAATATGTTGGGCGGGTGAGTAAGCCTGTTTATTTTGCTTTGGACGTCCCAGCAGTGTCCATCCTTTCTAGCCCTCCTTTGGTAAACCTGAACCATTCTTTCAGCCCTACCGTTTGCCGCGGATGGGCCGGCGCTGTGAGGGCATGTCTTATACCCAGGGACGGGCTAGGTATTGTTCGAATGGGTAGGTCTGGTTAGTTTGAGGTCCATTATCGGACACTAGTACGTCCCGCAGGCGTGGGTTGGCAAAGAGTTTGTCTAGTTCCCTTATTACCATTTCTGTTTGTCGTGATGGCATAATTTTACCTCTAGCCAAATTTGAGTATGCGTCCACGACAATCAGAAACGTGTGTCCCTTGGTGGGCCTGCGAAAGTCGAATGGATCCACGACCAGGGGCCCCTTGTAGTTTCCCAGTCCCTTATTAGGTGCCTTTTGGGAGCTTGGTCTGGCTCTCTGGCATTTGTTGCACGAGGTGACCCAATATTCAATGTCCTTATCAATGCCTGGCCACCAGACATAGCTCCTTGCAAGGCTTGTTCATTTAACTAACTTCTCGGGTGTCCTTCATGCAACATGCTCAGAACCTTGTTTGTAATTTGTTTTGGGTATGACTTAACCGCTCACACCCACAGTAGAGCATCCCTTCTCTATAGATAGTTCGGTTTGTCTGGTCCGGAAAGGTTTAAAAGTCTCGGGTTTTTTTGATTCCGGCCAGCCTCTACCTACCCAGTTAAGTATTCGGGCAGTCAATGGGTCTTTGCGTGGCTCTTTGGCGACCATCGTTTCCGGAGATGGTAGATTCGGGGATGTTCTCTATTTGTAGGGCGGTCATCGTTGGTGCCGGGTCTTCTTCGTTGCTGGCAATGGCTGGCTCTGCTTAAGCGTCCGCATGGGAAATTTGTTTCCCTGGCCGGTGTATTAGGTTGTAATGAGTAAGCTGCTAGGAACTCCGACCCACCTAGTTCATTCTCGGGGACAGGATGTTTGGTGTGGGCTTGTTTCCCGCCAAAATTCCAAGTAGCGGTTTTGGTCTGTGACAATTTGAAAAACCCGCCCGTACTAGGATTCATGAAACGCTTACCCGCAGCGAAATTGCTAGGGCCTCTCTGTCCAGTTGTGTTAGTTCCCTGCGGCTTTTGACAGAGTTTTTTGAGTTAGTATTGCGACGGAAACGCCCTCTTCTCCGCCGGAAGTTGGTGGCTCAGGATGGCTCCGACTCCAAACGGTGATGCGTCGCAGGGTCACTCTCATGTAAAGTGTCGCTGAATTGATGAGAACAGTATCGAGGTTAGCAATCTTTTTATTTGTTAAAAGGCCTTTGCTTTTCTTTGTGCCCCCAAGTCCAAATTGCTTTTTTGTCCAGTAACCGGTGTAGCGGCTCTGCTATTGTGGCCTTTATTTGGTAGGAACTACGTTGTAAAAATTTATTTAGACCCAAGATTGCCTGTAACTCGCTTTTGTTTTTGGTTCTGTGCGTTATTTTATGGCTTTTGGTTTTTCTTTTCGGTGGGTGGTAATACCCTCCTCCGTCTATTAAATAGCCCAGAAATTCGACGCTGCTTTTTAGCCAGGCAGCACTTTCTTTTTTACTTTTAGTCCAGCTTCCCTGAATTTGGTCTAGTACCTTTTTAAGTGTCTGTTTGAGTTGGTTTTTTTTTTTTTTTTTTTTTTTTTTTTTTTTTTTTTTTTTTTTTTTTTTTTTTTTTTTTTTTTTTTTTTTTTTTTTTTTTTTTTTGTTTTTTTTTTTTTTTTTTTTTTTTTTTTTTTTTTTTTTTTTTTTTTTTTTTTTTCGTTTGCTAGATTAGGACGTCGTCTGAAGTACGGTACGACTCCTTGTATGCCGTTTAGGAGGCGTTCCATGAGGCTTAAAAACCGCCTGGTGCCACACTGAACCCGAATTGAGTCTCTTACATCTGAATGCCCCTTTGTGTGTAACTATAGTCTGTGCCTCCGCTGTTTTCGGGGTCTACTGGGGAGTGTTGGTATGCTTGTGCCAGGTCGAGTTTGGCGAAAATTTTCTCCTCCCCCAGGGAATGTAGCAAATGCTGGATTACTGGCACCGGGTATGCGCTCTGTTGCAGTGCGTGGTTCTCAGGTCGCCTTTGTATCACCACAGATTCGGATTGACCCATCAGGCTTAATAGGTGTGACTATCGGCGTTTCCCAATTTGGCAATGGTCTACAGGCCTCTAGCACCCCTGGGCTACTAATTTATTTAAGCTGTTCCTTCGATCTTTGCTTTTAAGGCAAACGACTCGCCGGGCTTTTAGTCTTTTAGGGGCTACTTGTGGGTCTAGACTGAAAAGAAATAGGGTTTCCCTGGTACTTGCCCAGTTGAAGCCGTCAACACGTCTTGGAATTCCGATTAGGTCTTCCTCCCCAGTCGTTGTGCTCACTCGGTCTACTAACAACTCCGGTCATCCCGATGCCCAAGGCTGCGAACCATTCGATGCCAGGAGGCTCGGCCTGTCTCGGTCGTCTATTGGTCAGCGGAAGTACCTCCGAACATGCTGTTTTGTACGAGAGACTTGAATTGGCCCATGCCAACTTTACCGGGATTCGGGTTTCCCTGGTAGTCCTTGAGTGTTAAGCCGCTTGCTTTTTCAAGTTCTGTCGTCGGATGTCAGGGACTAGTTGTTTTATTGGGGTTCACGAGACCATGGATAGGAAAGATCCCGAGTCCACCTCCATTTCGCAGGGCTTCCTTTGTTTTTACTAGTTACGTTGACTTTTCTTTCCGCTTTCCGTCTTAGCGCTCCCTATTGTAACAGTTTGATGTGTATTCTCTCTGTTTCGGTGTTTGCTTGTTTCGCGGCCACTTCTCTCCGCTCGCCGGGCTCGGGCTCGTGTGGGGGAATTGGCGCGTCTCGTCGGGCTGTAGTTTTTTCTGTTCCTGCAGACCTTCTCGATGTGCCCTCGTTTCTTGCAACTTCTGCAGATGGCATCGAGAAACCTGCATTCCGCCTCTCGGGTGGCTTCCTCCGCAGCCAGCGCATTCCTGCCAAAATTTTCTTTTCGCGCTCTTTCTTGCCGGCATGTGCGCGGTGGACCTCGTCGTCTCCGTCGTCTGACTCGAGGTCTCGCCATAGTCTTCGTGGTGGGTGGTAACGGGAGATTGTCCTTCCGTGGCCGGGTTTTGTTCGTTCCCTGCTTTGTGTTCATCTGTCTCATGGTAACGGCCGACTTTTTCGCGGCTTCAAGCGGCTGTGGCTCCGCGATGGCCTCAACTAAGGTTATCTTAGGCTTGTTCAGTAGTTTACTTTGCGCCGTTGAATCGCTTAGTTCCCAAAATTACTTGGCTCTCATAGCCCTCGTCGAGATTTAAGAATTCGCACTCTCCCCCTATCTGTCGGAGGGCGGCTACGAAATCGGCTACCGTCTCACCTTCTTTCTTGGTCTCTCCGGTAGAATTCGTTGCCGTCTTATGAGGGTTTGACAACCGTTGGTGCATAGTGCGTTTTCAGTAGTTTTCTGGAGTTCGGACCAGGTTAGCTGTGTAATGTCTCGGGGCTTTCGCCAGGGCTTTTGCCATTTTGAAAATGGTCGGTCCGCAGTGCGTTAGAAAAAACGGCTCTTTGCATTGTTCGGAGATGTCTTCCATCTCATTGCTCTCCAGGTACATCTGGAAAGCGGTCTGCATACGAATCCCAGTCTTCCTCGTTGGGATTAAAAGTGTGCGGGCGGTGCGTTGTTTTCCAGCCATTCTGGACTTGGAGTTTGATTGATTGGTGTTTCTGGTTTCTTCTGTCTGTTTTGTCCAGGTGTAGTGCCAGCAAATCTTTGTTTAATACTGTTAAACTATGTGTATTACTATTATACTATGTGACCTAAAATTCCTATGCAGCTGCAGAGACAACAATGTAACACCAACCTGCTTTCAAATTAACATTTTCATAAGCACACAGCAGCTACCAAACGTATCCTGGAAAAGACAGAATTGGCTCTACTCAGAAATGAAGTTCACAGTAAAAGATTCCAATTTCATTCAGTTAAACAAAGATTTGCTAGCACTACACCTGCGACAAAACAGACAGAAGAAACCAGAAACACCAATCAATCAAACTCCAAGTCCAATGAACACAGACCCAGGTTAATAGCCAATCAGAATAGACCAGCCTCAAATTTGAAGCAGAGGAACTGTGAGACACACTTCCATACAGAAGCCTGATGATGGCAGATGAGATTCTGCTGAAACGTTGCTACAACTTTAACAGAACAACTTTACAGAACAACTTTAACAGAACTACAATGAGCTACAACTTTAACAGAACTACAATGATGTGGGTAATACCCTGAAGGAAAGGCTAAACAGCAACAAATGTAAGTACCCGCGAGAGCTTAAAAAAAAATTATATATTATATATATTACATATATATACATATATATACATATATATATAATATATATATATATTATTATATATATATATATATATATATATATACATATATATATATATATATATATAATATATATATATATAATATATAAATATAAATATATATATAATATATTTTATAAATATATAAATATATATATAAATATATAATATATATATATATATATATATATATATATATATATATATATATATATATATATATATATATGTATATAATATAATCAAATGCATGCTGGACAAAATAATAAATATAAAATAAAATAAATGAATGGATGGATGGATGGATGGACGGATGGACAGACAAACAGACATAAAATCACCATCTTCATCTTTTAACGACCCATAATCCCTGTGGGTTTGGAGTTCTGGTTAACTGATTAGAACTAGCAAAAGTGTTTAATGGCCAGATGATCTTACGTCGCCATAATAGATATAAAATGATACCAAAGAAATAAAGGGAAGAAAAACTTTAGTTTTACAACATAACAATGAGAAGTTACTACATCAGTTATCTATTTTTAAAAAAAGGAAATCAGGACAGAATTTTGTCTGGTGTGTGTGTTTTAATGAATAGTGTACGAAAAGCAATAGCTTTTCTACTATGAATTTTTTTTTGCCTCAGACGCACTCTCCTTATCCAGGAAACCACAATGAAAATGGTGGCAACTGCAAAGCCAGGTGGTTGGCAGGAGGCATTCTTTCTTGGAAGGCCTTGTGTGGACTGACTTGGGTTTCGGATGACTCATATGAGCAGTCATCTTCACCCATGAAAAAATAATGGAAGTTAAATGGCTTGGCTACATGTTCAAAGAATTCTTATGTTGGTGATTCTCAAGTACTGATCACTTACACTGATCAAAGACACTCTTTTTCTTATGGAAATACAGTTCTTGCTAAAGCTGAGAGCAATCTTTTTCAGTCCCAAGAATAAGACTAATACTTCATCGCTGAGAATATCCAGATGCCTGATAACTTATTTTCTGCAAAAATATTTAACATGTCCTTTCAATTAGTCAAAGCAATATACAAACTCTTATCTAAGGCCAAAGTAAAATAATCCCCAGAGACATCACAGGTGCACATTCCTATACTACATTGCAAAAGATGATTTATTTACTATTTTTAAAAAGATGGGGGAACATCAGAAACAATTAAATACCTATTGGGTATTCTGGTTTCTTTGTTTCTTATTCTTAATTTCATAGTTAGATATTTTTGCATATTACTTTACATTAAATACAGAATATCAATGTGTCATAAAGTAAAGGAAGTCTGAAAAGCATATCAGTCCCAAGAAAGGCTAATATTAAAGAGTGGCACTAATAACCTTGTCAGCTCAGGGGGAGAAAAAAAGTGAAAAGAAGCTGGCAGAGTTTTTGATTCTCAGTAAGAATACTTTTAAAATAATTCTTAAACATTTTTTTTGTAATGATGCACTATGTGAAAAAAGTACTCACTCCTATCAATTCTGCTTTAAATATATTTAATTTCAGTGAAATATTTTAAGCAATGCAAGAGAAGAAAAACTCAACTGTTCCTATTTTCAGTGCTCTGAATGTTTATTTTCTGTAGCTCTCTCCTGTCTCCCATTTCCCTTTTTCATTTTGAAAATAAACTTTATACTAAAATAAACCAATAAACTACATTTTGAAAATTACTTTATATTCCAATAATGAGGAATAAAGAAAACTAATTCATCCAAATATTTTCTGCTGTTTAATTGAAATCATAAAATTATAATACTGTGATCTTTTCTTCTTAGCTGTAATTCTTGTTTCTTCTATGATAGATAGCTAATAACATTTCTCATTATAATAGAGTCTAAGAACAACCTGATATACATTCAAGAAAAGATAATTCTAGTGACCCTTACAATGATGTTAGAATGAGTTTGCTGTAGCTGTAATTACTTGGAGAAAGCTCTCAAACATACACATGCATATACTGTAGCAAACTTCAACATTATTTTATCTCTTTGTCAAAAATTTTAAAAATATATAAGAATTAAGAAAAAAAATTAAAGAATAATTTAATCTGTAAGGTCTCTGAATTTCAGTAAAATTTTGATTTAATTGATCATCATTTAACTGATTTCAGATGCAATGGACAAATCATCTGTCTGAATACAACCATGAAAAAATGGACAAGTCTCTTGCCTATGAAGAAATCCAGACCAGCCATTTAAATTTACTTTCAGTTGAATGAGATTTACATCGTTTGCATCTATTTATATCATTTCTGTACAGATGTCATAATTTGCCTGAGGTGAATTGCCTCAAAAAGCATACCTTTGTGTTTCACTCCTGATGAATGGTCCATTAAATCAAGGTGTTACTATACTATACTTTTCCATTCAATGTAAATGTCACTTTCCTTTCTCCAAGAAAAGAACAAAAATGAAACAAAAAGATCTACACAGAAGATCCTACACAGTAAGGCATTAAAACTTCAGAACAGAAAACAATATTTTAACTTCTTTACACGAACCTCTGTGGTTAAAAAAAAAAAGTATTAAAACATCTGCAACTTTTGTACAATGTTTGAAGTTTGGAAGCATGCTTTAAAAACAAGAGTAATATTTAAAAATTAAATAGCTAGATGCACAGGATTAGAGATTTTGAAGCAGTAAGAGACTCTATAGATGAATCCAGCAATAATCTTCTAGCCTAAAAAGCATGGCATTGAATTTTAGCATGCACATCCTTTCCGAAACTTCTTAATTTTCCAAATGAATGCTTGGACTGATTCCAGAAAAATACTTTTTCCCTTTTCTTTTTGAAGTCTTTTAAAATATGCAAACATAATGCCTTAGTCTCTTTCCTTTTATGCTTATAAAAAGAAATTAAATGTTATCTTTTCTTTCATTTATGTGTACTCTGCCTTTGAACTCTAATGTATTACCTATCCTGAAGCATCTTTTACACACACAGCTAGTTGGCAGTGAGTGCCACAGCTGGTGGGAAGGGCAGTCCCATGACTTACAAGTGAGTAAAGCCTACCTCTTCCTGCCCCATCAAAGTTACTATAAAAAAAACATGGAACAAAACTCTAGCTTTTTGCCTGATGTGACTTAATGTACAGGTCACATACCTCTTAATCAATTTGGCAGCCAATAAAAGACTGATTTAGGCACTGTGGAGAAGCTTTAAAATGGCCGTGTGGGGAGAACCTTAGCCTATTAATAGAAGACACTAAAGCAATTCGTTTAGGGACACTCAAATTGCAACGGCACTGAAAAAAATGATTTATGACCATTTTTCACACTTAGAACTGTCACAAGCAGCTCTATGGTCATGTGATCAAAATTCAAATGCTTGGAACTGACTCATATTTATAACAGTTGCCGCATCTGCAGCATCCTGGGGTCATGTGATCTACCTTTTGAGACCTTCTGACAAGCAAATTCAACTGGGAAGCCACATTCACTTAACAATTGTGATGCTAACTTAGCAACTGCAGTGATTCATTTAACAACTATGGCAGGAAAGGTCATAAAATGGGGCAAAACACACTTAACAAATGTCTCACTTAACAATGGATATTTTGGGTTCAATTGTGGTCATAAATCAAGATTATTGGTATAAAGGTGGGAGTCAGTAAATCTGGTTAATTCCCAAAATACAGAGATCTAATCTGGTAACCAAATGCGTATCAACTGCAAGAAAAAGAAAAGCGATTTATAAGGACCATTTATAAATTAAATATTATAGAAATGTGTACATTTCTGTTTATTTTTTACTCTGTTTTTTTTAAAGTTTTTATTTTTAACCTGTGATGAAATTGATCAAAATTAAATTGGAAAGCTGGGAAGAAAAGGGGGTTTAAAAAAATACATCAAAAGGAATAAAAAGAAAACTGGCTCTTTATTCATTGATTCTGCAAAACATTATGCGAAATCTTTCTTTTTGTTAGAGCTGAGTACCCCTTACTTTTCAAGATTAGTTGCAACATCTAGTTTTAGTTGTAATGTCTAGACTATTTGATGATAGAAATTTGAGGTTTCAATACTGTGGCAATAACCAGCTGCAAGACAATTGCTAGCAAGATGTGAATATTTGTTATTAAGTGCAAATTAATAAATGTTCCCAATCATATTTTTATACAATCTACTTTTATTTGTGTACTAGTGTGCTTTTGTTAATATAGATGTGGATTATGTTGATTTAACATGGCCTCATTGACCCAGTCATAACACAATCCTTTGATGCATAAGACAACTTTTCAAGTTATCAAGTTTTTCATTATTTTGTTCTAAGTACAAATGTTAACTTCTAAATAATTTTACATTCATAACCTTTTATTGTACCATTTCTATTTTTCTTTTTAAAAAAAATAGTTTTACTTTATTCTTATTACATCCCAGTTTCTTTCAGCAAAGTCTGGTTATTTTCATTTTTTATCCTTTTATACTTTTTCTCTCTCTTCTTCAATTTTGCAAAAAAGAAAAAAGCTAATGCAGTCTCCCCACCCCACCCGACCCCTGGTTAGGTCAGTAAGGTAAACGTTTTCTATAAAGGAGCTGAGACTTTATTATTGTACTGAATCTTCAAAAGCATTTGGACAAACGATTTACACAGAACCATATTTTTTCTAAAACCCTGTCGTATCAAGTTGGCTGTTCTATTTCATTTGCCTGCTACCGTGATACATTTTGCTATTTCTTTTCATCAAGCAGGGATATATAATGTATTTATGAGAAAACACAGGCAATAAGAAATGTACCTTTCCAGCTCAGCAATTTTCTTATCTTTGTCATTTTTTTCATTCTCTACTTCTTTGAGGATTTCTAAGAGCCTGTCCACCTCGGCTTGGGTTTTGCCACATTCCTCTCTATAGTAGGCAGCCTCTTTGTCGAGCTGCTTCAATCGATCAGCAAATTCAGGATTCTTCCGAGCTTCTTCCTCAGCCTCATGAGCCTGTTAAATTAAAAAAATCAATCAATCAGTAGCTTCTTTCCCGAGTTTATAGTGCTATTCTGTGAGTTGGTGGCCTTTTCTTGCTATTGGGCAAAAACTATTTTCCTTCAATATCCCATTATTTGGAGCGGGGGAGGTGAAACCATAATTCTAAGTACTAGAAAAAAAAAATTTCCTGGAAAATAACACTGAACAAGTTAACTTTAGTCTATACCTGATATGGTTTGATTTAATAACTACTTTAAGCAAATCTTGAACAACTTAATATAAGTTATTTATTTCAGACAAGATGTGAATGCCTCAAACCAATAGTTTTACCCCCAAATCCCCCTTTTCCTCCCTTATTTTATTTCATTCTGCCAATACTTAACCTGAAACATAAGGAGAAAGAAGCCCCTCATGGAACAGCACAAATAAACGTACCTGGCAAACACATGCATGAGTGGCTGGTCAGTTCACAAACAAGAAAGAATGCAATGAACACAACAGAAAAGAAAAGTGCAAAACCCAGTCTTGTTCCCATTAAAGCTAATGGCAAAACCTCATTAATGTCACTGAGAGCATGAATGGGCCAAAAGGGTTTAAAGCATTACACTGAAATAATCACACACAGATGTAAACAAGAATGCACTGCAATGCTTAGCCTACCCCTTGTTTCCCATTATTCCTAATTGGCATCTTCAAAGAGCAGGCAGAGAGAAAACAAGTAGTTTAACTGCAGTGCACATTAAAGACACAATTCAGAGAACAGTTTTTCAATGTACACAAATACATTTTAAAGGTTTAAGGATACTCTGAAAGACTGCATATCTTGCTGCTAGCTAATAATACAGTCCAGTAATAATACAGTACAAGTCTCGGTGTTGGTTCTATTCCTTGCACATTTATTATTTCAGAAAATAAACTAGCAAGAAAACAATGACAGGCTAAACGAAGCTTACATTTCAGATAAAAGATCACATTGATATCTACTTCTTGAAGGTTTACATGCTTTGCAGTGACTTTTTTTTCAGTTATGAACAACTTTTGAGTTTCAGAAAAAAATGAAGTAATGTACAAAAGTTATTAATGAATTAATGGTCAGGGTAGTTTATCTGCATGTAACATATTAGTCAAGCATGAGGATAATCAAGACAGGTTTAGTCTGAGTGGATCTCTTATTCTCAAAGAAACTTCTAGGGCCATTTCAAAAGTGGCGAGTTTCCTTACATAGACATATTTTTAAAATCTAAACAAATCATAAGTGCACCATTTATCCACAAAGAAATTGAGCTGTATGACATTTGTTGCCTATATTTAAACTTTTTAATATACAATATACTTTTTAAATGGAAAAGTTAGAAATACAAGGAATTTGCCATGATTGAAAAGCTTAAGATTAAATACGAAGGGAATCATTTTCTCCATAAATCAAATATAACTTACACCATTTACAAAATACACAGTTGTCAAGTATTCCTGTGTGCTACCTCCATTCATTTCATTTTGTTAAAAACCAAAATAAGTATGCCCTAATATTAAAATGTGAATTGTGACTTCTGAATTTGAATCTTGGATAGTCTAATAGAGAGTGCCTTAGAACTTGAAGGCTCATCTAACTGGAATTTCATCTAGAAATCCTAAAATTACAAATTCAATAATGCTATATCTATTAAACAGTAGAAAACAACATAAATTAATTTGTTATGGTATAATACAACTTGTGGGATATATCTCTCTACTTAGTGAAACAATAATTGAATAGAATTATGAAAGACTTGGTTGAAAGTTATTTGAGAATACAATGAATAAATCATGACACTTATGCACCTTAATAATTCATGCTAGATTTGGGAGTATAATTTCAAGGGATCTTGAGAATATGGGATTAAAAATATATTTATGCTCTATGCTGAGTTGATTTAAAGAAGTCGTTACACTTGCCATTTGGCAAATAAAACAAAAGTATTATTTTTAGAATTTAGAAGATTTTTTTTTTAAATAGCTGAGTTTAGCAGACATTGGCAAATGTTTGTTCTATTTCCTACACTTTCTACAGAGGGAAAAATGTGAAGGCTTATATGATCCATTTCAAATAACAAATAGATGTAGAATAACAAAGATGAATGTTTGGTAGAAGAATGAACCACAACCTTTGGTGAATAATATTTTTGTTTGGTTTTTCCAGATAAGCTTTCATAAGTAAAATCTTCATTCAATGCAATATTGAAAAGAAACAAGATGGAAACATGTTGTAGATTGTGGGGAGGATTTCAGGCAGGACAAATGCTGACCCCCTCCCCAAAAGTTTGTGATCTAAACAACTGATTTTCTGGCAACAGTGGCTGGTGTTTTCAGAAGAACCGTGGTCGTCAATCTTCTATCTAGACCACATTCACTAAACTTTAAATCCCAACAGCACCCACTTATCATTAATGTTAGAAATTTAATGATCTGCCAAGGCATTCAGGAGTAACAAAATCACCGTACTCTGTCTTTCCTATTTTCAGCAATCAGCAGGATAACTGAGGCCATCTGCCTCAGTTACCTTTAGATGTCAAATCTGCATCTAAACCAATTTCAAAAGGTTCAGAATAACCCTTTCACTTTGAAAACTGCTGGACTTACAGCAAGATATAAATGTGATCAGAATTATCTGCAAAGAACAGTCAAAACATCAAGATGGGGGCTAAATCAGGACATGGCTTTGATTACATACAAGTAGCCCTCGGTTAATGACCATACATTTACCTGCTGTTCCAAGTTATGACAGTGTTAAACAAGGGAATTTACACAGGTCCTTGGAATTGCGGTCACTGCAGTCACATGATCATGATTTAGGTGCTTGGCAATTGCCTCACAATTATGACACTTGCAGCATCCTTCTTCATTTATGTGATTAGCATTCCCTGCCAGCTTCCAACAAGCAAAGTCAATGGAGAAGCTTACATGGAGTTGCAAATGGTGATCACATGATGTAACCATGTCACTTAGCAAAAGAGTTCCCAGTCCCAATTACTGTCATTAACCAAGGAGTACCTGTAGCTGTGATCACCATGTTGACTTTTTTTTATTTCCCTCCTCTATAGACATTCCTAGTATGTGGGGGAAGGGCTGCTATGCAAAATGTGTTGAGCTCTTTGTTTGGGTTTTTATAAATTAGTTGCATCTAAGGTCTGGTTCATATTCTATATCCCCCATACTGCCTGTCTCATGTATATGCTATAGATATCAGTGCTGTACACTGAAAACAAAAACAAAAAGGAGCATGGGAAGGCCTAATTATGAGTGTACTCCATATCTATCACATAGAACTAGAATGTTCATACTGAGTAAGTCACCAGGAAAAGTCACTCAAGATAACAAAAATAGACTCCAGATAATCTATGGATAGGATAGCAGTATGTACAATAACTCTACTCTTAAAAAATTGTTTCTTATATTCTATTCAGCTTCATGGCATTAAAATATATTTTCTTAAATTCTAAAAAATTCTACAGTGTAATAAGGATAGGGATCATACTAGTAACTATAAACAGGCATCTCATATTTGGTTGCTTAGAAATTCCAAGAGAGGAGATCATAACTTTCATCTTTTTTTATCCTTTTCACCCTTTATTATCCACTCATTCATATTCAAAGTCCATCCAAAAGATAAAGAAGCTACCTGCAGACCTCTTCATACTGTTTATTCAATTTCTATCTACTGATCTTTGTTGTTTAATAGTACATTCAGTAGACAAAGTTAAGGATTAAAATATCTCTACATTGAGAAAGGGCCACAAGATCTCTAACACTCCTAACAATCTTCTTCCCATTCTATATTCCTATGAACATTTCAGATCATAAAACGTAATAATGATGTCCACCAATTATGTGGTTCACATTTAGTTGGTCTATATTGAAGACCCCTTCATTTTTTCTGCTTGAGAGCAGAAACCCAGATATACACCTGGGGTTCAATGAGTAAGCTCAAAGAACTATACAACTGCTCTAAGCATACTCAGGGGTAGGTACATAGTTGCTTCAGCCTTTCAGGTCTTCAAGGCCAAGCAACACTTAGGGTATATTTTAGGTCAACTGTTTCTGCTAGTCTTGATGGATTACAGCAGTAACGTAGTTTAGCTGTTTTGGGATCATATCCAGGATAAGCTTAAAGAAAAGGAGATCCATCTATTATTTATACAGTCATAATTACACTCACACAATTTGATTGTCTCCAAATATTTATAGAAAGCTGAATGAATTATAAATTAACTTTTAAAAACTGCCAGAGTATGAGACTTATATTGTGTGACATATCCATGTGACAGTTTATGAACTGTCGACTAGTTTTCATGCTTCTGCCTACCCACAGAGAGAGAGGGGACTGAATTTGGAAAGAAGGGTAGAGATACCTAATCAGGTTTTGTGGAGAAACCAGTCATATTATTTTTTCTTGTTATTCAAATTATTATACATAGCAAGATTACTTTATTGTAATGAATGTAAAAAGTGAAAAAGTATGCATTATTTATTATCATGTTATATATACATCATTTATTCTTCCAACATCAATATATAAGCATAAGAAGAACAATACAAGTTTATTTAGAAGAGCCAAAATATGAGTATGATTAATAAATGAGACAGCAGAAAGATGCATGCAAGAAAACACCTTAGATCCTTCAAATTGGATTTAACAACACCATGCCATCAGAGATGGTTCAATTCCAGTTATTAGTTAATAGCTTAATGGGATTGATTGGAAGCTACAATTTAGAACTGTCCTCAAAGCTGACTTTAAACATTATTTGCTGCTTACCATTGTTTCTGAGAACATTTAGATGCACAGAATCCAATAAGGATAGTGTTCCTTAATAAAGAAAACAAAAACATTTTCTATCAAATACAGATAACTATAGATGAAGTGAAAGTTTCAAAAACATTAGAATCCACAAACTATTTAAGACAAAAATTATAACCAAATTAGGTTAGCAGGTCAGGGAATGGCTATTTTATTTGGTGTGTTTTCATAAAAACAATTACTATAAACTGAAAAGCATTATGTAACTATTCTATCTTGTCTTCTTAAATGGAATTTCTCTGGCAAGCAAAAAGGCTGAGGCAATGGGATTCAAATAGTAGAAAATACCATTGGGATTGAACTTCGAATATATAGACCAGATGAAGTTTCACAAGAAGGCCCTTCTTCGTGATCCCACTAGATTGATCCTAACCATCAAGAGAGAAGGCCCATCGCATTCCCTGCCTCCCTGCTCTGGTAGGACAGACAGATGTGATGCAATAAGTGCATTACATCTACCTGACCTACAAAACATTCAGATAACCTGGTCCCAAGCCATGTGGGACTTTGAAGTAAGAACCATCACCTTGAATTTGATCTGGAAGCAAACTAGAAGCTAATGCAGGCCCTGTAGGACATATGTGCACAGCTACACCAGCACACAGTCATGCAGGCCACTGCATTTTGGACCAATTGAAGGTTGGAAAGCAGAGGGAAGTATGAGGGAGATATTGGGCACACAAAAGCATAGATCCTGACTATGTAGGGCTCTTATCCACCAACACAATCAATGATCTAAAGATACCTTCCAGGGTCACAGAATATATAAGGCTTTCTCCTTTTATTACTTTTCAAAGAAACATAAATGCTTACTATAAATCCACCAAAAATCAAATATGTTCTTTAATATTTTCAAATGCCTCCAAATGTTATCTTTCAGAAAATTAGCTTGTTTGTTTACTAAAAGACAAGAAGCATCACAATAATAAAAGAGAATTATAGTTGTCCAGAAGCAATAATAAAAACCATTCTCCTCACACAACACAGTATCCAAAGGGGCTTAATAACTAATAAGGCCTTAGGGAAGATGCAGGTTTTCAAGGCTCATTTAAAGTGCAGAAGAGCAGTCTAACTTCTTGTACTTATTCAACTTAAAGACATTGTCCAACTGCAATCAACTCTGGGTCACTCACAGTTGAAATCTCTGAAGGAATGTTGTTCCAGAGGGCAGGTGCTATGCTAGAGAAGACACGCTTTATGGGTCTTACTAGAGGATATTGTTTAATTGATGGGAACTGGAAAACTCTGCTTGATCATATAGGATGGGCAGAAACCTTGGAAGACACACAGTTCCTCAGATATTTAGGCATGATTCTATGTAGGCATTATAACCAGCAAATTCAATTGCACGAAGAAGTCTGCTGTTATTATTAAGAAAAACAATCCAGTGCAACTTGTTGTTCAGAGATGTTATATGGATATTATGACACCTGCCCATAACTGTTCACATGACTACATTCTGGGCTAAGAGCAATTTCTCAGTAATATTTGAGAAAATCCCATATAAACCGCACTGTAACAGTTCATGTATAAGGTTTCCAGAATAGTTAACAGAATCTCGTTGTAAAACTGATGTTTCAAATCACTGGTTAGGAAATTATTGAAAAGACAGCATAATGCTCTGAAAAAAAATTTCTCCATTTTAAGTAAAATTATTTTGCCTTGAGGTAGGATGTTGGACTTGATTACTTCTAGATTATATCATTTCAAAACAGTATATTGTAATCACTTGTGGAAACGAATATCCTGACTAAGAACTTGTCTAAAAACAATGTACGTGATTAGTCATCTCATTGCTCACCTTCTGCTATGGCAGCTTCCTGAGCCAAACTATACTTTATTTAGCCATAGAACTGCTAGTGGAAAATGTCAAGTTCTGGTTTTACACTCAGAAAATCAAATAGTGGCATGCAGCCTCTCAGCTGGTAGCAGCTCACTCGTGTCTATGTTACATTGAACTTTGTTTCATAGCGATACTAAGCCAATATAATCAGTGGTGAGATTCAAAAATTTTTACTACTGGTTCTGTGGCTTGGTGGGCGTGACAGAGGAAGGATACTGTAAAATCTCCAGAGGTGGATTTGTGGGTTCTCTGAAATACTCAAAATTTCTGCCTCCGGTTCTCAGAACTGTTCAGAACCTGCTGAATACCACTTCTGAGTATAACTGAATTTAAATCAGTATAGTATTTTTGAAAGGATTTAAAGCAAAATAGGAGGGTGAGGAACTGTGAACAGTTTCTAAAATATAAGCTCCACTAGAATAAACTTTGTTGTCACCTCTTCCCATCACCCACTACACACAGGATCTCTAAAGGGAACCTTGTATGTTGTTCAAACAATCTTTCAGATTCTTAAGGGGATATTTATGTATTTATGCTCTGAGTCACATTAGGATTTTTTGTCAGAAACAGTAGGCAAGATGAACCTCACTAAATGCCTTTCTATAAGCCATATATAACATACCTTTTTATACTGGGGTCATGTGTATGATACATCTTTTTCACTTTCATAGTAGCTCCAGATAGATTTCATATTTTAGGTAAGATGATGGAAAACTTTTAAAAATAAAATGGGCCTTAGAATTCTTCAGATGAAGAGTAATTTTAAGCCTTGTTTACAAACATCCTGGTTCAGAGAGTAGTCCTAGATGAAAAATGACCTCATGTCTATCTTTTGGGGGCAACCACACCCATTTGCCATCCATCAAAGTTTATCTTGCTAAAAATCCGCTTTCTATTGAAAAAAAAATCACACTTCATTGATAATTTATCTCCACCTTAAGCCTGGAACGTTTGAAGTGACTAAAAACAGCTGACCCACCCAATCAGCATAGAATAATAAGAATAATTCCAGGTTTTATATGAACTTAATCCTACACATTTAATATAATTACAGGGTAGATTTGAATAAGGGAATGTTTGCAAGAACCTCTTATTTATTCACTCGATGTTTTTATTACAACAGGAGAATTTGCTCTTGTGTTAAGATGGAGTATAATACCTCTGTTTATTAAACATTTTCTACAACTTGCTTAGAGACATGTACTACCTTCAGACTGGAATTACAAAACTTTAATAAACATAATTTTATAATATAGGAGACTAACGCTGATTGATTCATGATGTATGCTCTCCTCTCTCCCAATAATTGAAGCATGGTCTATGCAATGTATTCGGCTCAAATAACTAGACCTCCACTAGACCTAAAGCTAACTACTTTATACTACTTATACTGTAGTATAGCTTATACTACAGGAATCTCCCCAACCTGGTAGCCCATTCCTGGGAATAGTTTGATGAGTTTCCAAAAAACTTAATGGGATGTTGGCCCTAGCCTTTTGTGGTTGCTCAGTGACTCCAAATTAGCTCTGTGTTTTATTCCTCCTCTCTGCCACCTCTCATTTCTGGGTGCTTCCCAAAACATTGGAATGGGACAAATAGCCACAGCTAACTTGCTGAGGCCGACCATGGCTAACTTGCTATAGGAAGATTTAACAATTCTATTTAATTATTTAAAATAAACAAAAATGTTTTAATTTTTGCTATTCACATTTTATTGTCTCTCCTTTTGCATCCTTTCTTTAATTATTCTATTCCACTATTTCTTTGATATTAGTATAACTTTTGTCCAGCAGTGAGCTGTCCTGCAACTAGTTGTCTATGGCAAGTTAGCCATGGTGAATTGTCATAGATCTTCCCAACATCTATCACAATAACATAAATAAGGCATTAATAAGAAGACAGACAATTCATCAGTAGGGGTTTTTTTAAGTTGCTGAATACATAAATGTAAAACTTAAATGTCTAAAGAGAAACAAGATAGCATTTCTTTGGTTGAAATAGCCACTGTTATTTCATTCTCTCAACTACGTGCACTTCAGCAAAAGTCTTGCTGGCATGCTTATACTTGTGTTTTAAAAGAGTTCTGAAAGATTGTAAGGTTCTGAAGAAACATTGTGCCCGCTGCAGTAATGAGAGCTCTTTCAGACCATATGAAAAGCACACCTGCTTATGTGGAATAGATCCAATCATTATCCCTTTTCTTATGTAATTTTTATAGAGATGCACATGTACATTTTACAACCCAATGCTGGCAAAATGCTTTGATAGATGCAAGCAAAGGTATTTAACACAAATAAAAGCAAAGTTATCAGAGAAACAGTAAGTTTCTGACTTCTGCCATAAATCAGGGAGAAATCTGGTAACACCTTTTTTAACTAACAGATTTTATGAAAAGGCATCAGTTTGCATGAGTTGATGGCTTTTAATAATTTTTGTAGCTGGAAAAGTTGTTATCAGATTCCTCCTGATTTGGGGCTACCATAAACTAACAAGACTTTCCTCCTACAAAATATAAGCAACATATAATGGCCTAAGTGATGCCCTTACCAGTACCATTTGATTGTATATACCTGCCTGTTTATTATTATATTGTATTTGAAATCCATTTCTTTTATTTTTACTACCATTGTAGATACAGACTTTGCCAGGGGTCTGTAACTTTGGTCAAATTATTGAACTGAATTATATTACCAATGCCGGACACTAATCTTCTTTATATTTAAAACTCAACTATCCACTAACCAATGCATGTTATATGACATCACTTGCTCCAGGATAACGACATTTATTAATATTTTTGAGAAATAGTGAATACCTTTCTAAAGCTTACATTTAATTTGAAGGATCTAATAAAGTATGCCATAAGCATAGCAGTAAAATAACAATAAAGCTTGATATGTTCATGCTTTCTTACAATTAAGCAGCTGAGGGCTTGAAGGCCAGACAAAATTTGAATGCAATGTTTATTTGTCCAATTTTTAATGAATTACATTTTTAAAAGAACATTGGCCTTAAAGTCCACAGACCCTACTTAATTTAACACAATGCAAATGAAGCCATCATCAGTTCTGCAAAGCTCTACAGAGGAAGAATAGAACATCATGATGGGTAAAATAGATCCTCATGCTTTCATATGTTACAGTGGAGACTTTCTGAAAGGACTTACGGGATTGTACATCTGATTGAACAATTGTTCAGCTTGCTACATTGCAAAGGTGGGAAGAATGAAGCACAGACAGGAAAAGAAGGAAAGATCCAGGAAAACAGTATTAGCTTAGCAAAATTGGCATATTTGCACAGAAGAACTTGGAATTTAAAAAAGGAGAAGAACTTTTAAGTTCCTAAGCATTCCTTACTGGATGCAAGAAGCTCTAGGGAAAAATAAATGTTGATTTTGGCTCACAGAAAAGAACGGTTAGAATACAAAATCCAAAGATTGTGTTACTTTCCCTTTTTCAAATGAAATAATCCATGAAATATAGAAAGCTGTCCACTGCTGATGATGCATTAAATGCTGGTTTTTAGCAATGAATCATTAGAAGTGTTTTTGGCCAAGGCTGCAATTTATCATCAAAGGTTCAAATATAATAAGAAGAAAGATTAATTAGACTTTATTGTTAAATGTAGAGCTTTCTTTTCATGTTAAGATAAAACTTAATTTCCATTTTATTTGAATATAGAATAGTGAATATAGAATTTGAATATAGAATAGTGTCACATCTAAGAAGTGATGGAAAATTATAGCTGATAAATATAAAGGCAGTGATATAACATTGGAAACAGATATCTTCTGAAATAAACATCAACAAGTTTTTTTTTTTCATAACCTCCTATGCATATATCAACAGTGCTTTCACAGGTATGGTAGCACAGCCCAGTGCAAGGATCCATGGAGGGTCAAAAAAAAGTCAAGATGGAAGCCAGAACTGTCATGACCCTTTTTGCGCATGTTACAGGTAAGGCTTTAATTGTGTGATTTCAGTCAGCTCTGTTATCCAAATTTCCTTTTCCAGCTCAGTAACTAACTTTGCATTAGAAACATTCTTTAGGATTCCCACTTCAACTTTTAGATCCATGCTTCAAACAGGAAAGGTAAAGCCTCAGAATTTGATGGGTCTTGCTTTCATAACATTCTCCTAAGATTAATTCATGTTCCATTTGATGTATTTCTGGCTTCTCAAAATAAAAATATGGAGCTAGCAGGGGCAAGAAGGGGGGAATTGCAAAATACATTTTTTATTTCTTATAATCATGATCATCTTTCCTTTTGCAACAAGAAGCAACAGTTTAGCTTCCTAAACCTTTAATTTCTAATTTCCATTGCTCTCAGTTTTCACTGCTCTAAGAGAATTTTTTAAAAGGGATATATGTTAGAAATTAAAACATTTTGACTGTTGACATTATCATTAGAAACCAGTTGCCCCAAATCAGTGATTTTCTTAAAATTGAAACTCCTGCATTTCAAGATTTCCTATGACCATTTTCTTCTAAATAATTACTTGAATTTAATGTAACCAAAGAAAATATAAATCAGAAATTATCATTTGTTGATAATTATTATTTGCAACCTTTGTTTTCTTTTAAACAATGTAGATATTTTTTAGCTTTAAGATATCATAACATGATGAAATGGAGGGGCATTCTTACTTTTATTAAGTCTTCTCTTTTCATTCAGAAAAAAATCTGAAAAAAAACCACTTCAAAAAAACAAAACAACCCCTGATCTGTCTCTAGGTTAAAGTTCTGTGGAGAAATGATAAAGTTCTGTGGAGAAATAAAGCAATTAAAATGTTACCAAAATTGAATGAGGCAAAAAGGCTTGATAATTGTCCATTAATGGTCAAAAGTGATCAGCTGTAACCAAATATGAACAGGGCTTCTGTGGAAAAAGGCCAATCTATTCACATTCCCCACAAACTATATCAATTATTAATAGTTTGATTGCTAATTTCACAAATTCCTGGTTTATTTCCAAAGCCACAGTTGGGACCTGAGTTGTAGACAACACTGGTTTAAATAAAAAATAAAATTATACAAGAATTGATGTTGAAGTGGACAGTCTAACACTTTAAAATCATATTTAGTTTCCCAGAACTAGAATGGCATAATAGCAATAGCACTTAGACTTATATACCATTTCACAGTACAGCCCTCTAAGTGGTTTATAGTCAGTATATTTCCCCCAACAATTTGGGTCCTATTTTACTCACCTCAGAAAAATTGAAGGCTTAGTCAACCTTGATCCTGGTGAGATTTGAACTGCCAAATTGCAATCAGCCAGCAGTCAGCAGAAGTTGCCTGCAGTACTGCACTCTAACCATTGCACCACCATGGCTCATAATCTAGCATATTTTGCATATTTTGTTTTTTAGTACACTATCTTAAACTGCGAAACATCAACTGCTGTATAAGGAGTAGAATTTTATTTTATTTTGTAGATTAAGGCAAGATTACTCAGATACCATGTACAATGTGCATAAAATCTTAAATAGTATCTTTTTAAAAATTATTACTCACATTGTATATTTCTTTCCAAGGTATCATGAAAGCCAGAAAACAGCCAAAGTTAAATATTAAATTCTCCTTCTTCAGTTAAAGAATTGTACCTTGATTAATTCATTGGCAACATGACTTATTTACAAAGTGTGAAAGGCAAACATAATACTTAAATCAAGAAATATGCCATGAGTAATCGTAACTGACATATGGATAATTCAGGTGTGATTGATAGTTAATATATTAATGTGATTCTAAAATTATTTTGATAATTATTAGTTCAAATGTGATTATATGTGCTAGACAACGTCCAGTATTCAATTGTATATCAATAGTTTTTCCCTTTATGAACAAATCTAAAGTATTTCTAACAAAAAAATGTACTTCTACTTTAAACGTATAACAAACTTTTGATAACAATAAATGAGATTCAAACAGTTTAACTAACAAAAAAGACTTTTAGTGGAAAAATTGATAAAGTGTCATGTCAACATTTGAAATCATTAATACTTTGAGCTTGAAACTAACAGAAACTAGCATTTTTCACTGCAAAAATCCCAGCATGCAACTATAAGAATCACTAATATCCCATCATGCTTACCTTTTGCAGTTGTGCTTCTAGCTTACTACATTCCTCCTTCTTTTGCTCTATGGCTATTTCTAAAGCCTTTAATTTGGAGTCTCTTTTCAGCCCTGCTGAAGCCAATGATGATGCATGTTCTTTGAGGTCGATTAAGCTCGACTATAAAAAAAAGATATGGGAGACAAATTGAAAGTGGGGATTACCAAAAGTTACTAAGTTGATTGCAACTGCTAGTAAACCTTTCATGGTAGATTTGGACTGTGAGAGATAGACACTGCTCAAAAAAATAAAGGGAACACTTAAACAACACAATGTAACTCCAAGTCAGTCACACTTTTGTGAAATCAAACTGTCCACTTAGGTAGCCAATACCGATAAGATCAATTTCTCATGCTGTTGTGCAAATGGAATAGACAAACAGGGTGGGAAGCTTAGACAGTTAGCAAGATATCCCCAATAAGGGTGGTTTGCAGGGTGACTCAAAGGTGGATCATGACCACAAACCACCTTCTCAGGTTCCTATTGCTATCGGCTGATAGTTTGCACTTTGAATGCTGGCGGTGCTTTCACGTCTTGTAGGTAGCATGAGACAGAGTCTACAACCCACACAAGTGGCCTCAGGGAATGCAGGCTCCACTACCAGGATGGCACATCAATGCGAGCTGTGGCCAAGAAGGTTTGCTGGTGCGTGCGAGCGTCGACGTGGTCGCGAGAGTATGGAGCGCACAGGAGGACAGGCCAGATACAACCAGGAGAACATGGCAGGAGGCCAGTAGGAGAGGCAACAACCTAGCATCCAGCGACATTCTACCTCCACCTTATGTGCAAGGAGGACAGGAGCGTTTCATTGCAGAGCCCTGCAAAATGACCTCAGCGGGCCACCAATATTCAGCTTGGACTGCTCAAACAGTCAGAAACAGACTCCATGAGGGTGATATGAGGAACCTGACCATCATAAGTGGGGGCTGTACTTAAACAGGCCCACACACTGTGCAGAGTTTTGGCATTTTTCCAGAGAACACCTAAGAATGGCAAATTCACCACTGGCACCCTGATGCTCTTCACAGATGAAAGCAAGGTTCACACTGAAGCAACACGTCGATGGAGTGTGACAGCTGGTCTGGAGACACTGTGGAGAACATTCTGTCTGCTTCAAACATCCTCCAGCATGACCGGTTTGGCAGTGGGGTCAGTATTGTGTGGGGTGGCATTTCTTTAGGGGACCGCACAGCCCATCCATTGTGCTCGCCAGAGGAGCCTGACGCCATTATGGTTACCAAGGTGAGATCCCGCAGACCCCTTTGCTGAACCATATGCCGGTGCGGTTTGGTCCTGGGTTCTTCTACTACAGGACAATGTAGATCTCCTGTGACGCTGAGTCTGTCACAGTATCCTGCAAGATGAAGACATTGATGCTTTGGACTGGTGGCTAGCCTGTTCCCCAGACCTAAAATCCAATTGAGACATCTGCGGACATCATGTCTCGCTCCAATCCACAATGCCACCATTGCACACAGGACTGTCAGGCAGATTGGGGATATACCGATGCTTTAGTCCAGGTGTGGAGGCAGATCCCTCAGGAGACATCCAGCCACCTCATCAGGAGCATGCCCAGGATTGGTAGGGAGGTCAATTACCAGGCATGTGAGGCCACACACACTTACTGAGCCCATTTTTGACTTTGTTTTTAATGAGACCATTACATCCAAAGTTGGTATCAAAATGTAATGTTTTTTTCCACTTTGATATTTGAGTGTAACCTCCAAATCCAGACTCTATGGGTTTGCAAATTTGATTTCATTGATAATTTTTGTGTGATTTTGTTTGTTGTCAGCACATTCAACTATGTAATGAACAAAGTATTTAAAAAGAATATTTCATTCATTCAGATCTAGGATGTTTTATTTTTGTGTTCCCTATTTTTTTTGAGCAGTGTAGTTTTCTGATGAGTAGTAGTGCCAATATCTCAGAATTGATTGGCTGAAAGCAAGAAGTCTACCTATGATGTGTTCACATGGAGGCATAACTTATAATCTTTGGTTTTTTTAATTAATCAAACAAAAAAAATAGAGCTTCAGTTTCACAATCAAAGCCACCATATAGACTTGTCCGACACTACTTTGTATGATCCTGGCCCATATTTCCTCATTCTGAGCTACCTAACTAATCAACTAGGCCATGAAATAGAAGTGGAACCAAATACCTAGCTATGTTATTCTTGGATTCCTTAGAATCATATTTTTTTCATGAAGAGTAACAATTATTCCCTCACCAAATATATTTAAGGTACAAGAGTGAAGGTTCCTTATCATGGTAGAGAGAAGGGAAAAATAGATATGCAAAAGGAAGTTGTGTGTGTTAAAATGCACACTTCACATCTATTCAGTAACCTCATCCTAAATTTTGAAACCAAAATGTAATTGATTCTGGTTTTCAGCAAAAAAACAAAAACAAACTTTGCCTCCTTCATCTATGAGGATAGGATTCTACAACTAAAAAGACAATACTGACCAGATGTTTCATTCATTGCTATCTTTAGAAGTTGGTCTCTGTTGATAACTTCAAGGCTTAAATAGAAAAAAGTCATCTTTCAGAAACCATAGTCCAAAGAAAAAAGAAGGGTTTTGATTTGGACTAGCAAATGTTGCAAGGGCCAGTAGAGCAATATTACAAAATACCAGTATAAAATATAACTGCAGTATAAATTGAAACTAATTGCAAGACATGATTTTAATTAGCAATCTGACCTAATCAAAGCTTGTAGAACATCTTCAGAAACAGTCCCATGTATAAAGTTTTATAGTAAGCTAACCAGCATTAGTATGCAAGTTTCTAGAACCACAAGAAGAAATTATGGAATACATTCATTGATTGTGTTGGCTCTTTTAAGACAGCTTTTAAATCTTTATCTCCCTTCCTTCATAGTCTTGTGCAATCTCTATAAAATCGTTTACACATTTATGGGACCTTTTTGAAAAATATAATAATCGCATAAAGAAGATAGTGAAAAGAAGTGGAAATCATCCCTATTTCTATTAGTAGAATCTATGTTAAATCCAGACTAATTCTGTTCAGGAAAGAACACATCCAGATCTCACCTGGTAGATAAAATAGCAAGGTTGTTCTGCTTCATCTAGGTTTGACAAACCTGCCACTAGGACAAACCCATCCAGCTTTCTCAGCATTGGTACAGAAAACAAATTCTTCTTCCAGATTATTTTTTCAACATTACAGTCTAGTCTCTGGCTTTAGAATACCCATGGTTTCCCATCAGTGTCCTCTCCATATTTTATTGTTAGCTTTTGCAAGTACAACCAATGTTGGCTGGATTCTGCCATATCCTATGACACTGTTTATAAACAGATGCGTAAAAATTGAAAGATTGCAAAATTACTTGGTTTAAAGTATGATAAATGGTCTTAATAACCAACTTATAACATTTATATTGCTTGTAAAAGTTTGATTCTTTATAACACACGGATCCCGACAATAAAATGTTTTATTAGTTGTAAATGCTGACCTCTTTTTCTGTTAGCTCTGCTTGTAAAGCATTTACTTTTTCTTTCAGATCTTTGTTTTCTTTTTTGAAGGATTCAATCTCTTCCATTCTTTCACGGTCATCTCTCTCCCTCTGCTCCTTTAATCGCTCTATAATTCTCTCCTAAAAGCATAAAAATATGGCTATATTTCAAAACAGAAGCAGCAGCTTGAAAATTCTGTGAACTTTGAAAAGGAAGCTAAAAATCCACTACGTTACATTTTTTTTTAATTCCAGAAAAAACATTTATTTGACATAAATTTAAAACAGACAAATCAATATTTATGTGTGTGTGTATATATATATATATAT
>BHFT01059426.1:0-15869 GCA_004320025.1 Laticauda laticaudata
TCAGTCGACGGATGCTGGACGGATAGAGAGGATGAAAAATGGACGCAGTGAGTACAGAACAGATGCATCGCGTTAACCAACGGATAGCAAGCTTTTGTAGAAGGAGTGGCAGAACCTCGGGATAGAGTCAAAAGAGGAATCAACCTAGTCTCTATGTAACAACAAACAGACTAAATCCAACATCTCTTGAATTCCACTGACCCTTGTCTAACACCAATGTAGAGAAGAAATCTTGCACACTGGAGGAATGAGAATCAAATCTGGTGAAAATGTTGGCAAACATCATCATATTCACAATCAATTTCTCCAATTGGGTGGGAAAAGGTGCCTCCTTTTCGTATGGTTGAAGGCCCATGCCCTCTGCCTGCCCCACTCTACCACAGGAGGCATGCATAGCCACAACCATGAGAACTAGGATTCTAGTCACTGAGGGAACCATCTTGCTTAACCACTGCTTCGTTTAACAATCTAGATTCAAGGTCCAATTGTCATCATAAATGGAGGACTTTTATGTCAAAAAATTTAGTAGTTAGATGTAGCTGCAGCCTGATTACATTCGAGTATCATTAAGACAACATTTATAATTTTTAAAGAATGGAGCCTCCTAAAGCAAAAAAAAAAAATCATTTATATGGTACCAATGTTTAAGCTTATGGAATATTTTGATCGCCCTGCTCTAGTTTGCTCATTTTGGGGACTTTACATATGTTCCTATTGCAGGACATTTCATAATAATAAAGATGAAAATTGAACAAAAAAAATGAAATATTATGTATGGCTCCTTTTGGAAAATAAGGGGATTAAACATACTTATGCTAATCATAAGTAAAATTTATTAATGGTTACTGATAGCCATATATATTTAGAATTGCAAATTATAGGAAAAAAAACTTTTATTAGTAAAATCAGAATAATACAACAAAAAGTTGGGAAAAGAGAAATATGATGTAGTGTCATTCTAAGTTGGACAAATTTCATTTCTGGGCTCTGAATCTTGAATTCAGACCTTTACTAATCAAATAAATCAGATCCGATCCAAATTTTATTAAGATCAGGAGCCATTTCAGTATTCCTCACATTTGGCCTTGGTAGCAAGATCTATTAGGTGTTATCATTCAAAAGTCAGACAACATAATGATACATACTGAATAACACACTGTATATATTTGTTTTCAGCTTGTCAACTTCATCCTTGAGTCAAAAGGGATGAAAGAAATAATGAACAATATAACCATCTTGTTAGCAATTTCAATTTTGATATGAATAAGCTCAGTCTTCAGAGTCTGGATAAGTACAAAATGAGTAGAATTACAAACAAGAGCAAATATTTGCTGGATTGCTATTGATAAGCATGTTAATCAAGCAAAAATCTGTTGCCTCTGCTTTCCAAGCTCAAGAATAGTTCCACTGACAGCAATATTACAAGATGGGTTTGTACTTACCTCTAATACTTCTGAATGAAGCCATATGGGTAGTCCTGTGCTTGTGCATTATAGACTGCCAACCAGCATAGAAATATTTCTGACAGGCAATAATAGATGAGCCTTTAACACATGAATGGGCTCACAGATAAAAGGAAAGCACATAGACCACATAGAAGGTCTTTTTCATTCGTTCTTCTTTATATGCTCCCATTCTAAAAATAAAAATGTACTGGAGCCAAATCCATTACTGGAAATGCTACTTCAGTAATACAAAGCTCAATGGAATTGAACCCACTCATGATAGCACACAACTTGCTTGTGTTTGACTCATGTTTCTGCCATAATGATTCGTGGAAAAACTGTAAAAATGAAAGAAAGAGGACTACCTTATTTCTCCATAATAGCCCGATGAGTCAAACGCTTCTAAATCTAGGCTAAGAAACTAAATATACATGTATTCACAATAAAATTAGGAGTCACAGAAATGGGAATGATAATTATATGGGCTGAAGAGAAGTTATTTATAAGAGAAAGTAAGTTACTTATAAAGCCTCATTCCTGATTTATGCTGCCATTGTAACTTGCGGTTGGACAATTCCTCCAAAGAAGGAAAAATTCTCCAGTAACAGCTTCCTTTGCTAAAACCATTGAATTAATAATGTGAACAGAAGATCCATATAGATGAAGAAAGTTGAGGAGGTCAGTCTCTCTACTTTACAAGAACAGCACAGAAACTTCACACAGTTCAGACCTTTTAATGTACAATGATCTTCTTTTGTCACTAAGGAGAAATCTGTTTAAATATTACATGCTGAATCAAGAGTTCTAGAGATTTTGCTTTAGCTGTGGCATACCAATATGTCACAGTAATAAAATACTTGTTCTGCACAATTATCATTTAATAATCCTTTTTATCTTATCATAGACATATAATGATGCTTTGGTTTATTTCCCTGACACAGCAAAGTTGCTATTATATTTAGGAGATGCTGGTCTTGCAAGTAGGACAGAAATAATAATGTTAAAATTTCTTACCCACAACCAGGTAGTACAAGAATCAGGAAAAACAGATTGCATTTTCTAGCAGCAGTTGTCTGAAAAAGCTAGCAGTTGTTTTTCAGTACTCAGTGGCGGATGGGATGGTTCCTCTTCTGTCAAATACAACCTATGAAGAATGTCCAATTCTAGTTGCACATCATGTAGTTACCAAGCACTAGAAATAGATGCAATTTAATGTAAGCTATTCTTCTGATAAGATGAACCATCAAGATTCCAGTGATACAGGCCAGATTGGGAAGTTAGAAAAAAATAAAATAAAACAGAGACGAAAGCAACATCAAATCCTTCCATATTATTACCAGAAAATGAAGACAAATATATGTGATAATTCCATGTCATGCTCAACTTGAGGGAGATGATGTTTTATACAAACTAAGTCGATACAAGCCTTCAGTAAGTAATTAGGGCAGAAGCTAATTCATCTACTTGCAGCTTGTCCTTATACAGAAGATCAACATAATTAGAAAACTATATATAATGAAGGATCCTTTTAAGTAACTCCAATGGTATAAAGTTCTGGCATCAAACTGCTTCCAGTTCAGGCTTGGATACATTGCTAAAACTAGTGAATGCTTTATTAGATAGTGGATAGCATAGAAAAGTTCCTGTATAAGATTTTAAAGAATTCTCTGCTAAATTAAATCACAAGAAAGGGGGTAAAGCACAGTCTCAGATAGAAAAAACTTGGATATTAGGAACTAAGTCAGCACAAGGCAAAAAAGCATCATGGGAAATTCCCAACACATTGATAGGGAGACCAGCAAATATGTTCAGATGCCAATGTCTGAGTACTAATTCACACGGTTTAAACAGCAAACAGGGATAACTAGAAATCCCAGTACTGGGCATCATATATGATCTGGTGAATATAGGTAGTCCTCTACTGATGACAACTGGAACAAGAACTTCCTACACTATAGACTCATTAAGGGAATTGTGTCCCATTTTACAATCATTTTGCTGCAATTGTTAAGCAAATCACCATGGTCATTAAATGAATCTAGTTTGTCCCATTGACTTTACTTGTCTGAAATTCCCTGAGAAGGTAGCATATGGTGATCACGTGACAATGGGATGCTGAAGCATCATAAATACATGCCAATTACCCATTTTGAACACGTGATTGTGAGGATGCTGCAATGGTGTAAAGGCAATGACTAGTCATAAGTCACTTTTCCAGCACTGTCATAATATTGAAAAGCCATTAAATTAATGGTTGTAAGTTGAGAACTATTTGTATCATAGAAGCCTGATTGAATGAGTCAGGACTAGAACACCAACTCCAAGATATGGATAGAATTTTTAAAAATAGAGTTAATGTAGCACTAAATATCAAAGGACCCTACATCTATGAAGAAATCTATAAATATAGTAACTTTTTGGAAAGTATGAGGATAAAAAAATCAATATCATTGTTCAGCTTATTATATGTTACTGAGTCAGCTGCTGGAAACCCTCCTGGGTATATTTTTCTATATTAACTCACCAAATTCTCAAAAGAGCAAACTATACTAATAGGAGACCTCGATACTTGAATTTCTTTCTCCCAATAGAAGTAGGGGGTCTAACAGATTACTGATCACTTTTACTGCCAATTTCATTTTTCAAAATGTGCTATAAAAACAAGGATGAAGTTATCCTGGACATGTCAAACATGTCTGTGACCACTTAGATCAAGGGTCTTCAAAATTGGCAAGTTTAAGACTTGTGGACTTCAACTCCTAGAATTCCTGAGCTAACATGACTGGAGGAGGAATTCTGGGAGTTAGAGTCCACAAGTCTTAAAGCTGTCAAGTTTGAAGACCCCTGACTTAGACAATATCACTATTATTTCCAGGTACCAGCAATGTTTTATCAAGAGCAAGTTTTTCAGAATAACCTTATTTATTTTTGAACAATTGGATCCATATGATTGAAATTTGGTTCTGGGCTGTCCAGAGAGAAGAATCAAATAGATCTTGTGGTACTCAACAACTTTGTAGGAAGAGGCAGCTATATGACAGGAAGCTTTTCAAAATAATTTCAACATGATCTGGACAGGACTGATCATTGGGGCAACTCCAAGATGTTTGGATTCAGTGCAAGAGTCTACAATTAGCAAGAAAAACAAAATGCATAATTTCAAGCCTAAAGAAACCTCCGTTGGCAATGATTCACATGAGCAAAAATCTTGAGATCCTTGTGGACAAACAGCAGTTAAATAAGCAGCAGCTAAAATTGCCAATAAAATATTGAATTAATTTACCAAAGCGTTACATTGAGATCAGTAAAGGTAAGATACTATTTCTATTGTGTTTTGTGTTACCCAGACTGAGTATACTGTTTTTTTCTTCTAAATGCTACATTTTAAAAAGGAAAAGGAGAAGCTGGATTCAACACAGAGGAAAGGAACTCAGGAACAAAATTCTATGACAAATGGTTAAAAGGGTTGGGCATCTCCAGCTTGCAAAAGGAAAACAGAGGCAAGATATCATAGCAGTTTAGAGATATCTAGAATACAGCTATTCTCTTTGTGACTGAGTCCAAAAAGATAAAATGTAAGAAATGAGATTTGGGTTGAATATTAGGATGATTTCCCTCATATTAAGCAATGAAACATTCTTCCTAGAATCTATAATTTGGATCTTTTCAAATAAAGCCAGATGGCCATCTGTCAGGAATGCTTCAGTGGATTCCTGCACTGACTGGAGTTAGGTATAATCCTTTCAACTTTCCTTCCAACTCATATTCAATAATTCTATCATTCTAATCAGTCTAGGCTTGAAGTCAAGATGTGAATCCTTAACAATGGAGGTGCCATAGATATAAATGATGTCTTTTTCTTAAAATGTCAACCCTTAATAATTATCTCCTGCAAATTACACAGCAGATAGGGCATAATCCAGTAATAAAATGGCTGAGGATGTATTTCTCACAGGAAGATTAAAAAAGAACTTTTATTATTCCATAAAGCTTCTGCACGTCATTTTATAAATATGATGGGCAAACAAATGTTGCCAGTTTGGATGATTAGATGGAAAAAGAAAGGCAAATATCTTTATAGTATCTTTTGAGGCGTAATTTACACTAAAGAATAACATGCATGTGCACACGCGTGCATACACACGCACACACACACACACACAAAAGGGGGATCACTGAGACAAGAAGTGTTCTGAAACAACAGTACACCAATTAATACAGAATTCAGGTGCTAATGACATTCTTTAAACTTCACTGTATTTGTGTTTGAGAGACTCTAGTGATATACATAGATTAAAATCATTCAATAAAGCGATCACAGAAATTAACAGATGAACATTTCTGAAGATATAATCACATTTATACTTCCAACAAGCATATTTCTTGGAGCTTGACCCAATTCAAGAGCCAATCTCATTAGGACGAATGAGGCTTAATTCTCAATAATTATGCTTAGATTGGAAGCTCTAGCTACAGTGATTTAAAATGAATTTATCTGAAGAAAATTAAACTCATATTTAAATATTTTCTGGAACCAAATTCCATGTTGCATTTGTCGTACATTACCAATACAAGGGTTATATTGGAGGAGGTTTCTCAGCTCCAGATGTTTGCACTGAAAACACAAAGGCCTTTTAAAAAAAGGATGTGGCTGGAGTGAAATGATAAGAGAGGCAAGCTTATGCATCTGTAAACTGAGCTATTGATTCTACTGAACTATTATTTCATGGCCTGGGAAAATTACAAGCTTTTCCAAAAATCATCCTGAAATTTCAGTGTTTTTTTTCTTACAGAATTTCATTCTCCAAACTGCAGAAACAAAACAAACTATTTTCTGACATTAATAAAGTGCCAGAGGTCTAATAATTGATATTATTATATACACAAAAATATGAAAATGCAGTTCTCATCTTTAGCTGGTGTAGGCCTTCATATGCACTGGCTTCTTTCAAAGAATCTAGATTGCTGTAATATATCAGCGGTAATATAGCATATAGAATCAACAGAACCAAACAATGAGGCCTTTTTAGAATTGACAGATGGGAAATCTGTCACTATTATTACTCTGTATGCCTACGACATAGTATTGACTCCTGGCAACTGCCTCAGCAAGAACCTAAAGTTTTCTTGATGAGATTTCAGAAGTGATTTGCTACTGCTTCTTCTAATAAGAGAGGGTGATGGACCCAAGGACACCCAACTGACTTTTGTGTCCAAGGTGGAATTAAAACTAGTCTCCCAATTTCTAGCCTGATGTTTTAAGCACTACACCAAATGGCACCACTATCCTACATCACTACAGTTAACTTAAGATGATCAAGACCTGACCCAGTCCTTCATATCTTCTAATGGTGCACCCATCACTGCTGTAACAGACTTCATCCTGAGGAGTCCCTGGTGCTCTCTGAACTTGATTGTTTTCTTGCAGATGTTTCATGAACTAAACTAGGTAACATCATTTGGGTAATGAAACATCTGCAAGAAAACAACCAAGTTCAGAGAACATCAAGGACCCCTCATTTCAATCCTGAGCTACAAACATTGTCCTTTATTGAAGCCGTCATCTCATCTTTCTTTCCATCTTTCCCAGCATTGTAACCTTGTCTAAAGATCTAGATATCCAAAGTGTCATAATTTGAGTCTGATCATGTATACATCTAGTGATTTGTGGGTCAATCTGCTGAATGATCCATTGGTTACTTTTCTTGTCTGTCAATGGTATTCTCCATAGTAGAGTTAATTAGAGTTAATATTGTGGAATGTCTTTCACATATCCATTTTTCTGAGTGTATTATTTCTCTACAATTTATTGAGATACTAATGTTTTATAAGCATTATAGTTTTGTATGTGCTACTATTTCTAACCCCGTTTTCATATTTAATATGCTACCTATTACAAATGTGCATGTTCTAATCTTGTGTAATCTGTGTGGATTTATGGGGAATGGGGAGGATTGAAAATAATATTAGAATTAGATGAATGTTGGCTAAGTGGTGGCCAGAATTTATTATTATTCCCTTTTTGCTTTGAATAATGCTGGAAGTATGTTATTCCTAACATGGGTCTTTTTTCAACAAGAAAGTAGAAAATGTTCTCAAGTTTTTTGCATATTTACATTTTATGACAAATTTACTGCTGCAGATTTTCTCATGCAGTACTGTTGCCATAAGGAGTAAGGATTTTTTTTGTGTGTGCAAACTTGCTTGGGAAGCAGCCTGGAACAAAAGATCATGGATATTACTTCTGCATCATCAGCACCCTTTCAAATATGAAATAGAACAGAAATATACCCTTGGGACGTTTGCAAATATGCAAAATGAGTGTTACACAAGCTATCATAGATCTACAGAAACATTTCCTCTAATTACACAATATGTTATTATTGATTAATTAAGGTTATGTAATCAAGAACAAATAACCTGTTCTTATCTTTTTTCCCCTTTTGTTACATTTCTACAGTAATCTGCCAACAACTAAAGTTGTATCAGCAATTACAAAACAGTTTAAAACAAAAAAAATAATGACATCATGCATCTTTTTGATTTTTCTCAATGGAATTATAGGTAAAAGAATGGTGTATTTTTTTCAAAAAAATCTGCTCTCTGATATGTTTGATGTATTCTAAAACCTATAAAAGCAAAGCCACATCCAAATACCTAGGGGATTTTGTACATGAATTAGTATGACAGAAATATGTCAATAAGAGAATCCTAAGACTGATGTGAATAAAAATGAATGAGTTTATATCCCGCAAGCAATTAATCCAATAATCCTAAACAAATATCAGCTTTGGAAATGCAAATCAAAACAAAGTAAAGCAGTTATTTAAATACCCAATATGCAATAACAACCTTAAGAACTAAGTACATAAAACAGCTAGATATAAACAATGATATCTGTATCTAGCTCCAAATGCACATGGGATAATTTCAATAATCATTGCACTTAGAAATATTAACAGTTTCATATTCCATTCCCATGTAAAAATTAGCACAAGATTATTCCTAAACCTCATATGCAAGCCGTTTTCTGCAGTATAACCAAATTACATTTTTTATTTACTGTATTTCACCTGTTTCCCAGCTTCACTATCAACATTTTTCTGAGAATTCCAACAACTGCAACTGCAGAAACTTATTGTAAAAAAGGTCACTTTTTTCTACTGTCCAATTTTTTCCCTCTCATCGTCCAAACTAAAAACACAAGTGCATTTTTCCTGTCTCTTGGAAAAATTGTATACAGCTAGTCCTTGACTTATGATTATTCATTCAGTGACCATTCAAAACTACCATGGTGTTGGGGGTGGGGGGAAATGAACTTACAACCTGTGCTTAAAGTTATGGCAGTTGCAGTGCCCCTGTGATCATGTGATCAAAATTTGGATGCTTGGTAGCCCAGACTTACAACCGCACTTCAATTCCCCCACACATCTGTGTGTCATCTCCCCCATCAATGTCCTTTTCGCGTCCTGCTGCCCTGTCTTGCAGAGGGGCGAGAAGCCTCAGAATGGCACAAGCTCTGGGGCTGCTTGCTATAATCTGGTCTATATGGGCTTCTCTAAGAAACGTTCAGAAACTTCAATTGTCCAGTATGGAGTTTTTAGGTGTTCCATAATACACCCATATAACACTACTGTTTTGCAAGCTGCACTGGCTTCCAGCAAACCAGATGCAATTCATCTGTAGGTGCTGGTTTTCATCTGTAGAACCCTACATGGCACAGGGCCAGGTAATTTACAGGACTGCCAGTCTCCAATTGCTTCCACTTACCCAACCAAAACTGACAGGATGGGCATATTCCAAGACCATTAATCAGTGCCAACTTCTGGGACCCAAGAGTGGTGTCTTCTCTATTGTGATGTCAGTCCTAGAAAACTGCTAAAAACCTGGTTGTTTCTTCAAACATTTGGAGCAGGCTATTCAACTGATTTTTGGTTGTTGCTTTGTTTACTGACTGTACAATGCAATCATTGCTTTTTTAATATGTTACAGTGATTATGGTTAAAATATTTTAATTAACAGAGTTATTGTGCTATTTTCTGGTTTTAATTATTTATTTATTGCCCACAGACACTATAGCAAAATGGGTGGTAAGAGAACATATTTTTGGGACATAGTGGCTCAGTGGCTAAGACTGTGGCTCAGTCTAACTCAGCGGCTGAGTTTGTGGATCAGAAAGGTCAGCAATTTGGAGGTTTGAATCCCTAGTGCTGCATAATGAGTGAGTTCCTGTTACTTGTCCCAGCTTCTGCAACCTAGCAGTTCGAAAACATGTAAAAATGCAAGTAGAAAAATAGGGACCACTTTGGTGGGAAGGTAACAGCGTTCTATGCACCTTCAGTGTTTAGTCATGCCAGCTACATGACCATGGAGACATCTTCAGATAGCACTGGCTCTTCGGCTTTAAAATGGAGTTGAGCGCCACCCCTTACAGCTGGAAATGACTAACACATATGTGCGAGGGGAACCTTTACCATTTTATACAACATATTTAAATAAAAAACAATCAATTCATTAATTAATACAAATAGAAGATTCAATGCTCGAGAATTATTTTTATTCAGAGGAACATGACCATGACTCAAAGTGATGAATTATTAAAAGTTTTGTATAAAAATGTTAAATTAATTGCTGCTCCTCTAAACTTCTACAGGGGACTCCAAAATGCAAAACAAATACCATAGCATACTCATTGAATACACAAAGAAGAGACCAATGCTGCTAAGTCTGATTTCTTACAAGACACAATATCTGGTATAACATCAAAATAGTGGTCTTTGACAATCTAACTTGTGGCCAAGAACGTAGAATGAATAATCCTGCCTCATCTGCCTTTCAAAAATTAGCTAAAACTGTTCTAAGTTGAATTTTTAAAAAGTATAACATGCGTTAGACGAAAATATAGACACACATATTTTCTTTTTTTAAAATGCAAGCTACTTATGTCTATATCTTTACATATAGAATGTATGCACACACACAAAGGCAGAATATGTGTTTATGTTAATGCAATTTCCTATAAATTATTCCTCCCACCTTCCTGCTCCTTGTGTGCCACACAGTTTTTGTTTTCAAAGGCAGTACATTGTTGTCATTCATATCAAGGAAGCCAAATGCAAACACAGATGGTTTCCACCAGTGAACAGAACTGAATTTAATCGTGCGCCATCTGAGGCCACAGACTTACAGATTCCAAGAGAAGAAAACCAAGATAAAAAGAAATCTGATTATTCCAGATGAATCAAAGTGATAAAGCACAGCTTAGTCTGTCTGGCCTCTGTCTGTAGTACTACAAAATTGATTCACTGTAGAAAACAGCTCTCAGCAACAGATGTCCTCAAACCATTTCTGTGTGTAGTTAGGAGAAAATAGCATTAAAAGTAGAAACTTACTAAATCAAACTTTTAAACATCTCACCAATGAGCCATTTCTCCCCCCCCAAAAAAAATAATAATGTGGGAAAATTGAATCAACTATATCATTCCTCCAATATTTCAAGTGGATGACATAATACTTTTTTTTAGAAAATTACAAAAGTGAAAGGTATGCCTTTTGTATCATGTCATGAAATTCAGCTCAAAGTTAATCCATCATGACTGTTGTTATTATTATCAAATAATAATCAGTTTCTGTAGATTTGTTACAAAGGAACAGGAAAAAATTCAGAAATGTACAGGGTCAGTACTCCAATTCCTATTCTGGAAGAGAGGCATGTCATAGTTGTTTCCATTTTTTCACATAGACAATAAAAGACATGGGTCGCTTCTTTAGAAAATCCATATGTTTACAACATAGAAATTACATGCTCATAGTATAATTAGTGAAAACACCACAAATCAAGTTTATGCAATTTAACTATGGAAATCTGATTCACATTACGGCTACTCGGGCTGTCAAAAGGAATAGTTGCCCATTATAACTAAACCAATCAAACCAAACTCCTATCATTATTTTGATTTGCATAAATTGAAAAACCATCATATGAACCACTGTATCAAGTAGACTTATGTGAAGTGAGATTTATTTACTCCAATAAAGCAACACAAACCATGGAGGCACGACTGCTTGTTTTACCAAAGCAAAGAAATCACCTGAATTAATCCACTCAAGACAGCCAATGATACATATCATGGAGGCTCAGCCTGACCAGTGTTCATCATGTGCCCAGGGTCCTGCATGCTTCCTTTAGCCTTGTTCCATATTGTGAATTCTGAAGAGAAGCTCAGAAGAGCTCCAATGCAGAGTGTGCAGAGGAAATGTTGTCATTCCTCTTAGAAGTGAAAGGATCATGTTGTTGCATGAAACAAGATTCAAAAGGATTTAAAGTTCAGTTCAATGAAAAGAAGCACTCTTTCAAAGTTTTTCTCAGTCCTACTGTCAGATATCACCCTTTGGGATAGTAATTCCAGGATATGAGTGCTCACAGGATCTCCATTTTTAAAAAAATGGAGAAAAACAACAAGCTTGGAGGAATGTCAATGTTTCCCATGGAATTCCAATGTTTCCCATGGATGGGAAAGAAAAAAAATCAAATTATTGGACCTAATTAGGAAAAATAAAGTATCCTATTTCAATCTACATCTGCAATAACTAACACTGTAATCATTTGCTACTGTAGCTGCAGGTGTACCATGTGCAAAATATGGAATAAGTTAAGCTTCTCATCACATGCACTCATCTAAGTGAACTAATGCTTGTCTTATGGGAATTATAGTCCAACCAGGGGTGGGATTCCACTAATATAACAACCGGTTCGGTGATCACGCACTCTGCCTTTAAAAAAGCTCTAATATTTACCTTCTACTGCAGTCCCTGTGAATAAAACAGCTGAGGCTCAGCAAACCGCTCTGCCGCACGAATTAGCTGTGCTCTAAAAAAAGGAAATAGAGCACAGGAAAGAGCAGGGACGGGCGGGAAGCTCCACATGCTGATCACAGCAAACCGATTAGTTGCCAGCTGCTCTTTGGAGCAAGAGGTTCACCTGAACCAATCCGAACTGGTAGAATCCCACTCCTGAGTCCAACCCACTTGTGAAAGATCACAGTGATTATAACTCACTATATTATATCCAATGAGATTGGTCAGAAATACTTCACAATGCACTGAAATTAAATTTCCTAATTCTGAATTTATTTACAAGTCGATTTTATTGGGAGCCATTTGCAGAATATTTTATATTTTGAGCATTAATGCCAGACACCTAAATTATTTCAACTAAAGCTAATCTGGGCACACAATACTGCCAATGTACAGGAATATTCTGGCATTCAGAAATTTGGTTGACATTACATATCTTTAATTAACATCAGAGAGAGACAGAGAGACAAGAGGGAGAGGGGGGCAGAAAGAGAGAGAGAGACAAAGGGAGTGAGAGATGCACAAAGGGAAGAAGGGAGAGAGATATTTGTGTTGTCATAAAGGCACCAACAGGAAACCTAGTCCCACCCACCTTAGGCACAAAGCCAGTTGGGTGATCTTGGGTTAAGTAGTCCCTCTCAGTCTTAGAAAGAAGCAATAGCAAACGATTCTGAAAATCTTGCCTGGGTAAATGAAGGACTTAGTCCAGAAAGGGAGAGATAGAAAGAGAGGTAATAACATGATAATGAAATATAGAATGATACAGAATCTGTACTTCATAGTGGTAGATGAAAAAAACACTTAGAGATTATCAAAATTATAGCTAAAATAAGTCTAATGACACATGGTTCTTCCATGGAAAAAGCAATGAATCAAAATTTTATAAAAATAGCATACATTGTCAAAAGTATTTTTCTACCGAATGAATAATAATACATACTATTCATACATACTATTCATGGAGACTCATCTCACTACACCATTTCATGGTGACGCTGTACAAAGAAGTAATAAACAATAAGCTAAATAGATTAAATGATAGATTATTCGTTTTATTTCTCCATACCTTTCTATCCTAGCAAATAATCCTTGCTTCTACCATTCTATTTACCAGTTCATACATTCTTTTTCTTCTTTAAACCTCTCAACTCTCACCTTGGAGGATGCCATCAACTCCAACTAGCTATGGTTTCTCTGTCTTCTATTTATCACAATCATTTCATTTCTCCATCATATGTTTGGAAGTTCTGTCGTCATTCTTTCTCTTCATATAACTAAACAATCTGAGCATACTCATTTCACTGTCTGGTCATCATTAATATTCCTTAAATACTTATTATTCCTTGTTACTTAATAGTTTAGTATAAAGAATGCTTAGTAACTAAGCATGCCATAAACTAAACTATTAAGTAACACAACTATTCCAGAAGCAAACAAATTTTATTGCTTCTTAACATGCACCTGCAGCCTTACAATTTTCAATATTCTCACAGCATTTAGAACTTCCTTCATTTATTTTTGTTTTTAAACATTTTTTGTTATTTGTTATGGTTCCACCCAGCAATGTACTACTATTGCTCCCTAATAAAATACTGCTTTCAGAGTTATTTCAGTTTCATCCAAAATTATTTCACCACTTTTATTCCTGATTCCATTCACTCTACTGGAGGCCCCTTATTTAATTCTTTCACCAAATTTCCTTCTATCAATATTGCTTTGCATTTTCACTGCTGCTTTAAATTTTGGTTCTGGTTTGACTACATTCTTTGGAAGTACATTTTTCTTCCTATACACATCATGCAATATATTTCTTTGTCATTTTTGCACTCATCATTTTTCTATCTATGTTTTTTCCCCTCATTCATAGTCTTGTCCACCTCTTCTAGAAGACTGTTGTGACAGCCTGTAACTTTTCTTTTATTCTTTTCCAAGTAATTTCTACATGCTCTTTCCTTATGTCTGCTTCCACTTATTGCGTTGTGATATTTATCTATTTTCCTTTGTTCCTTGCAGATTTACACTTTCTCTTTTTGCAGTCTTATTTTAATCTAGATTCTTTAACATCTTTTCTTCTCTTAGATGTCAGATTTGTGCAAAAATTATTCTGCCAGAACCTCTCATCTTTGTATCCTTTGTATCCAATTAGTCTTTTATCATAAACTAAAATATACCATGATTTTCAAAGCATTCCTTTTTCATGTGTAGCTTATCAGCAGGCTTAAGGTTTAACCATGTATTCCAAGGACATTTTTTCTTAAGCCAATACACACCAAATCATCATATATTCATTATTGGGTGTCAAAATGTTCAAATTCATTCAAAATGTTGTACATTTCTCCTCCCCTTCCCCATCCATTCATCCTTGGGTTTTTTTCCCCATTTTTCATTGTAACAATTCCCTGGGATTTAACATGAAAGTGTCAGCAACCTATGGGTTCTACCTTCACTCTCATCCACAATAATTATAGACATTCATATTTTCTGACACATATTTTAACACTTTTATTCATGGATAAGCCTCTACCTTCACTTCTCTGTTTGCATTTATTAAGTTCTATTGCACTTCTTCTTTTTGTTTGTTTCACAGACAACATATTTTTTAAAAATCAGTAATTTATTGCTGCCTACCATCTTCTGGGCATTGATAAAATTGAGGCTTTCAAATATATACCTTCTAATAAGACAGAAAAGGTATGTACCAGATTATCAATTTTAATGATACCCATGCCATAAACATTAGGGAATATCAGTCATTTTGGCTACAACTGAAATGAAAATCCAGCCTTACTAAATCTACCCTACACAAGCTACTATCTTTATTTTAGATACCACCTTGGAAGCCAGCATATTGATGCTCACAATTCCCCAAGTAGGAGATATATGGAAGATATATGGAATATATTGACATATATTCAGAATGTAGCACTACTCATTCCATGTAATAAATCTTTTAGAAATCTCTAAAAGCTCCCACAAGTTACTGCAAAGTTTCATTGCAAACCTGACTGCAGATACCCCTTTTGCTTTCAGAAATAAAATCAGACAATTTGATGAAAGGCAGAACTGAAAGACAGCACAGCAGTCGTGGTCTGTTTTCTGGATGGTGGTTGTCCTTCGTTTATAGGATGGGCTTGGGCTTGGGTCTGATGAGGGGGATGGGCGGTGATGTCCCATGTTGTTTTGGGTCTGGTGTAGAGATAGAGAAACACCCCCATAAAATGAATAGACGGGACGATGCCTCTCATCTACCAAACATCTGGAAGCTAGCCCTCACCAACAAACGAGTCCCAACCACGAAAACCATCACCCCCAAACCAAGCAAATGGATACACACCGTGAACACATATCCAGGCCTCAAACTCTCGGAGCCAAACCAAAACCCAGAACGTCACATCACAACCACCCACTCAGGATATCACATCACAGAACTCAGAAGGTTACACCACAAAACCTCAGGATGTTGCCACACAGCTAATGACACAGGAGATTACAGCTAATGACACAGGAGATTACAGCACAAGGCCCAGGATGTCACAACAATAGAACTCAGAAGGTCATCACACAACC